>CM060685.1:6090000-6222500 GCA_030686995.1 Artemisia argyi | reverse complement strand
GGAAATAAATATTGGTTTTACAACCAATGCTACTACACTTCTGTAAGTTTTAGTGTTTTATACCATTATGCTATTAACCACTTAGCATTTACAATAAATTGTAGTGACTGTTATTGACAACTTAATACTTCAGGTTTCGCAAAAAAAGCTGTGACGGTAATGCACATTATGGTACGATGTACGACGCACATTGGATTTGGATGATTGGAGGTCCAAATGTATGTTACTTTTATAGAAAAAAAATTACAACATGCGGGCATGATTTTATTCATCAATTGTGTTGTTGTAATCATTCAAATAAAGGGTTTTCTGTGGTAGAGTATTGACTTTGAGATTGATATTTAACCTCAACACACGATTAGTGTTTGTTTTAATTCTATTAGTTTTAATCTTTGTCTTGAAATGCAGATTTTTCTGTACAATGTAAGCTTGGTCATCCTGGGTACGTTTTAATTGTATTTATAGTCAACTATCATGATAGAATTGGTTAATATAAAAGATAAATCCATTTATGTCCTGATGTGATACATGTGGTGTTATAAGGATATTTGAGGTGATCGTGAGTCTCATTTGATATCAGTGATAGATCTCGCTTTAGCTTCCTCACCTAATTCACTCCCAGGCTTTTTAGAATTTACAAGAATTTTCATTAGGTTTTGGATTTATCTGAGGTAACAAAGGATCTATATTTATACATAGTAGTTCTTTCAGCTTTTGGATTTATTTTTTTAAATGAATCACATGGGTAAGAAAATGGAAGGGTTAGCCAGGTTGGATTATGTGTCAAAAAGGCCAATTTTCTAATGTGCGGATCAAAAGTGTCGGGTCTGATTACACTAACCAGACACCCTTTAATCAGATATCCAAGAAACTACTAATAAATGAAAATACATCATTGATACTAATTGCTCTACTAATGCATATTTTCACCATGCATCATAATCCTTATCTTTATGAGCAATATGCAAAGGAGGAAAGTTGGTTTATGAGCAACATACGATTTTTGTTTGTTTTAGATTTCCCGAAACGTGTCCCATTGAAGTTTCCAGTGAGTAGATATGAAGGTGGTGATGGGTGTTATGAGAAGTTTGCTAATTTTTCCTGGTATGTTATGTGTTAAATGTAAGTGAGCGAATGTGTTAGCGGCACCATCCTCTTTACTCAAGAGACGGAAGGTAATATTCGAGTTATGTTTTGATGTTTTGTTTAGAGTATACATAAACATATTAGTCATCTTACTTGCACAATGTTTCAGGTGCTCCCACTACTGTTACATGAGAACTTTCTGTCCTAAAACCTGGATCTCATGGATTTCACGTTCATGCGCTCACAAGCTAGAACGTAAAATGTGGAATTATGATATTAATCTGGTATATTTCATAAGCCATTTTTTACTTTAATCATCTAAACCCATTTTTGACATTGTATCTTTCTCTTTCTTATGATTGCTTGGATCTTGAGGAAGGTTTGATTGGCTTAGGCACACCAAATCCGAATCAAGATTCGATCTTTTAGCAGCTGTGAATGGAACCCACGATGAAGAAGTTAGATTTGAATGCTTTATGTTGATTAGTTTTCTTATGATTTTTATGGTTATTCTTTAAAGGTTTTATGTCACATGATTTGTTTGCTATTTTTTTTAAAGGCTGATTTGTTTGTTATTAAATTTATTAAAATTGTCTACTAATACCTAAATCATGAATTTAACAAAAAGAGTAGTTTGTTTTGTTGGAAGATTCGTTGTTGCTTACTTTGCGCTGGCTATATTGAATCAAGAAGATCCAAATGAAAAGGAACAGCACAAAAAACTTGTGGCCGATGGAAATGTGGATGTGTCATTGGAGCTCCTGCTATAACTGGTGGAACATTAGTGGCAATTTCTGGAGGTATGATATTTTCAAGCTTGCCCCTTGGCCAAATATTATGCTTCCTGCCTTCGTGAATTAGTTATAGTCATCAATTCCTAATAGCTCATAATTCTTTATTTTTGATGCTGCGATTTCTTTAAAATCAATAATTTTGATGATTTCTTAATCAACAATTTTTTTGGCTCATTTTCGAAACTTATACAAGTTTATTATGTCATAGTTGGAAGTCAAGGAGGATTCGAACTAGGTTGATTCTTTTTCTTCGGAAAACAAAGATTCAAAATAACCACCACTGGCTCCCTACTCATGAGTTTTAATTGTATGCAGTTTTGGTAGATACACTGGTGATCAGCTAGCCATTGGCAAGAAAACGAGTTGTAGGCTTAGAATGGGAGAAGAAAGATGTACCCATCCTTTTCACTTATTGCTCAAAACAAATATTCAGATATCACAAATAGCCCAATTGAGGAGGTAATCAAGAAAAGGAATAAACAACTTCATTTAGCCTGATGATTTGTTGGATTAATCATGAAAAACAACTCAGTTTCCAAGCACTAACTCACAAAGGCATCAGAATAACTCCCATCTTGCTCAGTGCTCTCCAGGTTTAAATCACATTGACAACTCTTTTAATTCTCAGATCAAAGACACTGAACTTTAATTCCAGTATGATAATTGTAATTTCTCAAGGCTCTTTTTCTGAGTTCAGTTTCAATAGGATGATTAGAAGGCATTTTTTATGACCATATACACTTTGGGTATTGTTTCGGGCCAATCTATCCTAATTCTTTTGAGGCTTACCTGACATGACCACCAATAATCTTTGCAGTGACTCTTAGAATGAGGAAAAGTTAGGGGTTAGAAAACAAATAGCAGAAAAATGTCAAATTTGACCCATTTACTCTTTGAATGGGTCGATACTGATACAAAAACAGTATTTGTGGCCCCCCTAAAAATGTCGTCATTGAAATGTCATACTCTATTGATTTTATAAGTTGCTATAACTTGAAGTTGCAGCAAGCATTTAAATGCACATTCAAACACTCCTGAGTGGTTGATTTATATGTATGCAGGGTGAAGACTAAAGAGAATTATGCTTGGTGATTGATATAAAGGTACGGGTTGTTAACGTTGTGATGGGTGAAGGTGGGGATCATGAGGTGCTTTGGTGTTGATTGTGCTAATAATATACTTCTATGCCTAAAAGTGCCCCTTTTCAGTATGATTAGCTTTCCCGATCTATGACATGTGAGAGACTATTTTTTAGAACAATTGAAATGTAATTAGTATGAAATGAATATGATAAGAGTTTCAGATGTAATTGGTGAATTTAATGGGAGAACTAAAATGGGACTTGGTAGGAGTTTAACTTACATGTTTGGCTTCTGTTTGTGTTTGTAGTTTATTGAATAATGTTTTGAGGTGGCTTTTGGGGTCCAAAAATGGCATCAGTATGTCAGTCACGTCTAATGGAACCTCAACTTGGGATCTTCTTTGAATCTTGAGTTCTCATGACTATGATCTCAATGTTAAAGGTAGGGTACTCAACCACCTTTCACCATTTAAGCTGTGAAAGTACAAGCCGTATATTTAGAAACTACTTATGTATCTACCACAGAAAATTATTGATGTAAACTTTTGTTAATTGCTTCAATATGAGTTAATTGAAGGGATGAGTGATATATAAAAGATGGCTAATCCATTGATCAAATCGTTATGTTGGAGAACAAACACTAGGTAAGTACTCATTGTGAGATTTTGGGGGGGTGTTTGGATTTGCACTTTAGACTGATTTTCATGGGCGGTTTGTAGTCAAACAATCCTCATCGATGAAAGCAAATCAGGAATAACCCCGATTCAAAATTTATAGTTTATTTGTTATTTCTTATACTAACTATTTTAGTAAGTTCCACTAAAATGTAATAAATGTACAGATAGACTCATGTATGGCCAGTTAGTTTTTTGCATACCATATCCATGAAATGCTGAATTCTAAATCTTTAAAGAGATGCTTGATACGAAATGACAACTAAAGGTATTCTTTCCTTCAGGAAAGTCCATATGACAATACTTAAAAAGTACTATGTGATTAAGGGTATGTTTGGCGAAAGTAACCGTTGCTGGAACTGGTGCTGGAGATGGTGCTGGTGCTGAAGATTATAAAAAGAGATTATTTTTATAAGCTACATGAAGTAACCTTTGGTTTTAAGAGATTATAAAAGATTATTTTTTTTAGAATCTCTTATAAGTTATATCTGCCAAACAAAGATTATTTTTTAAGTAGCTTATTTTTTAAAAAAATAAGCACAATCTCCCAACAATCTTGTGTGCCAAACATAGCCTAAGCAAACAAAATGAAGTTGTTGGAACAACTTTCTCATGAACCTTGCTGCTATTTGCCTACCCGACACCCGATCTTCCAACTCCAAGTTTTAAGTATCACACGGCTTTCACTGGCATCGCATTGAGAATTGTAAGAACATAACTTTTTTATATACTCTTTACAATAGAAGCTGACCTTTAAATTTCCATGCTTGAAAACTTTGACTTAGAAGTACTTATTGTTGATTGTGGTTATTAAAATAATTAATGTTTTTTATTTAGGCTCACGAGAATCAGTTCTCGTTGATGCATATATATAGTCTTTCTTAAGGGACAAATACTTGAATAATGTGCAATGTCAAAGATACTTAACTTTATGGATCAGATGACGTGTTTGATGAGGAAATGCTAAAGTCATCAAAAAGATTTGTGCTTTGTGATTTGTGCCAGGGTCAAGGTCATTAAGCCAAAAAGAATTATCAAAGTGACCTGCTGTCAGGGCTGCTTGACCTTGACCCTGGCAAGAATTTCCATTCAATCATTGAGAATCACAAATGTGAATCCTCTCATAAATGTTTTGGCAGATTGCTAAGATCTGCGTAGGACTCTTAATTTTACATCTGGCATCCTTATGGTTGGACAACCAGTGTACAAATATCATGTGTTCCTATGGGATCTTTTGATGAATCTCGGCGTTCTAGACTTAATAAGTGCACATTTGGTTTCCTTTGCGGAGATTAGGGAGAGGTCTCCTGCTTCAATATCAATTATCTCTAAGAGACAGATCGATAGATTACACCGGTTCCCCGTGAGAATGAAACAAGCTCTTTTAAGAGAACTTGAGTGGTTAAGAAGGTTTAGTGCAATGCGTCACTGGGTCCATGGCGTCTTTAATCTTCAATACCGGTGTCACCTTAGCAACAACCAGTAGCATATGAGTTGAACCCGGTGTCTGCCCTAAGGTTGAACATATGGAGGGCTATTTCTTTTCACCCTTTTTCATAACTTTTTCTTTTTAATTCTTCAACCCATTCTTTCTCGTTTCTCATTTTCTCCTTTATTTCAATCATACCTAAGGACTTCTAATTCTACTTTATTGGAATTGTCCTTGGGTAGATCCCTCCGGCTCTGGCGGACCATAGGACAGTTTTTCCTAACCTTAGTTACCTTATATCTTCATGACTATCCTATTGTTGCCATAAAACCATTCATATGAAAATCTTCTCAAAGTGTTTATGATCATGAAACATATTTTGTTAACACTTTGAGAGTTTTGATTTCTTTTTGAAGGACTCCCCCTTCACATGTGCTCATGTATATTTTAGGAAATTTGCGCATGCGTGAGGAGTTTGCACTTTTGAATTGATCCACTTTCAATGAACACAACCGATTCGAGACAAGCTTACATCACTAGTTAGACTAGCTTGAAGTTATTACCCGGCCTGGTCAAGTCCACAGAAAGTTTCTCGAAATGGTACATTTCTACTAAGACAAATCCTTTTCGAGACACGCTTACGTGGCTAGTTAAAGAGTTCCATTGTCAGCTTTTAGGTGACAACTAGCTCTAGTAACTAACTTGATGTTATTATCCATCGAGGATAAGTCTTTTCGATTACTAACTTTTGTTGTTTCGTCAATTCTTGGGTCATTTCTGAGTCGAGCTCGCATGAGATTCAGCCACAATCTTAAACACATTGATCAAATTTTAATCACGTCTTCTTCCTCTCTAAAATAGCATATCCATGGTATTTTTGATACCAATTGATTAAAACATTTTCTTTTTGGATAGCATATGGGAGAAACGGATGTTTGTAAATTCCGAATTAGCTTCTTTTAAGCATGACCTTTTTGGAACATCTTTATATTACCCCCCCTCAAAAATAGAACATTTTGAGTAAATTTAAGCTTTTATGGATTTGAGGGAGTAATATCTTGAGCAACATAGTGAAAAGTTTTGAAAACCTTTTGAAACATTTTTCAAAATTTTGCTCAAAAATTAAGAAAATTTTGATAAGCTTTTTGGTGAGAAGTCTTCTTATCTTTTAGGATTGTCGCACATAAATGTACAACAGGGTCCTTTCTTTGAAAATCACGGGTTATACACTGTTATGTGTGCATAAGCCATTCGATTAAGTCCTTATTTGAAATCTTTTCGAGTTGTTATACCCGGACTTAAGTTTTGAAAAGATTTAACTTTGAAGCACGGGTTGTAAGCTGAATTACTTACAAGCCATTGTGAAGAAACTTTTTGAGAAACGACATGTTTTAGAAAAAAATATTTTAGGGAACTCTCGCTCAAGCATCTGTACATATCTGTATCATTTTTGAATGACATTTCTAAAAACGTACAGAATATCGATTATACAAGAGACATGTCGTGAGAATAATATTTTTGGATTTTTTGATTTTAAAATGTTTTTGGATTTTTGAAAATTTTATATTTTTGTATTTTTTTTTATGGTTTTTCAAATTTTTATTTTGTTTTTCAAAACTATATATAAAGAAGAAAAGAAGAAAAAAAATTAAGCAGTGACAAGTAAAAGTGGAGTTAATAGTGGAACTAGAAAAGGCTTTCCACATGCGATGTTGGAGTAAAGTTCTTCTTTACCACATTGGGTGTATGAATGCTCATCACTTTCACAAGTACCAGCATCCAAAGAAGAATTTGCACAAATAACAGTGTTAGAAGTACATGTTTCCACACGTTGAGGGTGTTCACTATCAATGATTGTAGTGGTTGCTACTTCCTTATCCTGATGATGTACACTATCATTAATCTTTGTGCAACTATAAAAAATCTTCCCTATGGGAATCCATCTAAGACCAACTATTTTAAAAACTTTTCCCGTGAGAATCCACCGGAGGTAAGATCTAAGCGTAGTTTTCTTATCAGATACAGCGGAAGTCTCAGTCTTGGAAAAACTACATCCTTTCGGTATCCACCTATTAGGTTTCTTAACCTCTTGCTTGTTGTCAACGGGTTTGTTTCTATTTGGTGTCTTAGTGGATTGTGCCTTGACACTTGATTTTCCTTTCTTGAGAAATTGTGCAATACATGCGTCATGGTTAGCTGAAAAAACACATTTTTGACAAGTAGGACAGACAAATTCAACATCCTTGTTAAACACAGCAACTTTAACTTTGTCACTACAGTCATTTGGAAATTGTTTGTTATTCAATGAGACTTTGGAATTCTTTGTGTTGCTTTCTACGTTCCTATCATTCTCTTGTGTGCCACTACTCTTAGATGCAAGCCACTCTCTAGTGTTTTGTTAATTGTACTTAGGTAATGGTTTACTACTACTAGCAGTGCTTTGGAATCTTGTAGAATTCATCACACTAGGTTTTTCACCTAAAATTCCATTTTTTCGAAGTTGAGCCTTTTTCCTAGCTTCTTCTAGATGGTGATTATGGACCATGTCATTAGAACCAACAGATTCTTTTACAGTTTTTGTGGTCACATTTGGTGTACTATTCCTAGAAGAGCCAGGTGTACCCACATTTGTGTTTCTTTCAATAACCAATTTTTGTTTTTCAACAATCTTTTCAATTTCCATTTTCTTGGGCAAGGGTTGTAGAGTGACTGGTTTTGTCAAATCCTTTTTCTCATCGACTTTTGGAGCAAACCTTGAAATAGACATTTTTGGTTTTTCAATCGTTTTTGAAACATTTGGTTTCTCCGAAGTCGATAGTTTTGCAAACTTAGTATCCACACCCTTCCCTTTTATACTTTCAAGCTGAGCTCTCAAAAGATCATTTTCCTTTTTCATGTCCTTGTAGGCATGCTCATGCGACAATTTGTCATGCTTGCATTCCTCTGATTTTCGATCAAGTTGTTTGAAAAATGACATGTTTTCTTTTTCAAGTTTGACAAGAGCATTTTCATATTTTGAAACAATTTCAGATGTCTCAGCTCGCAGTCTTTCATCGTCCTCAACAGAATATGATTGTAAAATGAAGGACATTATATCAGTAGACATAACTGCTTCGAAGAGAGAATCATTTAACCTTTCCAAAACATTCATGTTTTCACGAGTTTCATTAGCTTCTTTTACCAGGGATTTGTGATCCTTGACAAAATCGACCGTTTCTTTTAAGAAAGCTTGTTCAAAATGGATTACCCTCGCACTGATGTTATTCAGTGGTATAGTAATTTCGTTTTCATACACCTTTTTCTGTTCCTTATGAAAACTAGAATGCCAGTCGTTAATACTGATAGTAGTTTTAGATATAACAATATTTTGAAGTACTTGAATTCTATTTTTAACGTCATCAAGAATGTCTCTAGCCTCACTTTTATTAAAAGTGTTGTTAGAAGACATTTGTTCCATTTTTGAAAGAGATTTGGAAACAACAACGGGTTTAGAAACTTCTGGGCTTTTGGAAAAAGGTTTGGAAAGCTCATATGCTTGTTTTTGTGGAACAAAAGTAATGCCCGAATGTTTTTTCAATTTGTTGTAATCAATAGGTTTCAAATCAGGATTCTTTCGTTTCATTTTATTAATACTCTCTTCGGCCAATTCAATCGTTTCCACAGAATTACGAACATTAGGAGGATCATGCTTAATAAACAAAACATTTCCATTAAACAAACAATTTTATTCTTACTGAGCTTTTTTGAGATTACAAGGAGTTTTGTTCCCTAGAGCCATTTTATGTTTTGTGTGGTAAATCGGATTAGTTTGATTAGCAATCATATTCATTGTTTCACTTGACTGACCCTTTCTAACCACCAATTCTTCTAGTTTAGCAATCTTGTGTTCTGACTCTATGATTTCATCCAAAGGTTTATCTTCTTTCTTTGCAAATTCCTTTTTCAACTCATCCCTTTCTTTTTCAAGATTGGTATAAGCTGATTTTTGTTTAGAAAGTTGGTTTTGCAAATCAGAGATTTCCGTGTTTAAGGATTTGATCTTCTTGAAAGAATTAACATCAAGTGTATCAAACTTGATTTACAAAAGTTTTTCCCTTGAAAAGGAATTTTGATAACCAGTTTCTAATTCAGACAATTTTTCGTTATGAAACTCAAAAGCTTTAACGTTTTTCTTGTAACTCTCAAGCTCAGCGGTCAATTTAACATTCGCGGCCTTAACATCGCGATTGACCTTTTTCACATTTTCAATTTCAATGCGGCAATTATTCAATAATGATTCAAAGAAAGCACGGGTTTCCTCATCATTAGCACAATTTTGTGCAACTTGAACTCCATTAGGATCCATATCTGGAGTTTCATAGTTAACATTGCTATTAACTTATTCCCCCACATATGTATCATAATTAGGTTTAGGTGGCACATAATGTGGCTTCTCATGAGCAAACGGATTAGCATCATTATCATAATTTGGTACCTCATAGAGTGGATCTGAATCATAAGTAGGAGGAAGATCAGAATCACTGCTTGATGTTGTTGCCTGCTGATTTGCCATAAAGTTGTAGGTTTCATTGAGATCTACTGAATTCTCATTAACTCTTGTTGTAGCTCTAAACTCATTTTCATCAGCAGTCAACGGTATTCCCGATTCTTCTTTATTGGCTAGCATCAACAAGTACTGGATCTTTTCTACCTTCGTCATTGCATTGACATTGGAATTATTACCAATATCACTGCTGTGACTTGCTGATTTAGGTTTCTGAATTGAAGTCATGAAACAACAATCATTCCCATTTTGATTAACCACATTCTGACTCACAAACTAATCCATCGGATCTCCAACATATTCCCTTATCTGAATCCCCATCCCCATCTGTGTACTCGTAGCATATCTATGTTGATTCCCAATAACATGTTCATTTGCTAGTGTACCTTGATTCCGAGTAAAGTCAGTTGGAAAAATTTCTGCTAGAACCTCAAGTGCTTGCTGCTTTTGTCTCAACATTGCTTCATCAAACCTAGCCTTGTAGGCAAGTTGTTCTTCCAACTGTTTCTGCTTCACATTATCAGAATATGGGGAAAAGGTTGGTTCTGGAAGTTCCGTATCATTTGGTGCAAAGAGATCGTAACTAGGTTCAACAGTCTCATCTTGTGTTTCTTGCATCGTCAACTTCTCTTTTGGTGTGTCGAGATCATATGAAGGCTGCTCAGTCTCATTCCATAGTTGCTCAGTCTCAATAATCATCTTGTCAGTCTTAGGATATGGAGCCAAGAATTGAACAAGAGGTTTCAGGTCCATTGATGGAATGAAATTTTTGAGAAAAGGCATTTGGAACGTTTCCGAGTGAGATCTACGTTTCCCTCCAAAATTTAATTTGAAAAATTTTCTGTTCCAGAGTTTTGAAAACCACTATAAAATGCAATCCAAACGGTCCAAGAAAAATTTGAGTTTTAAAAATTTTGACGCCAAATTTCACCGAAAAAATTTGAATTTTGACCTAAAAATTTGGATTTTGGGCCAAAATTTTCACAGTTATACCAAAATTTGAATTTCGCGTAAAAATTGAACGTTTAGTCTCCTGTAATATATATATATATATATATATATATATATATATATATATATATATATATATATATATATATAAATTAACTTGTGTAGATGAATGGATCTTTGAAGGATAATCAAAGTTATTGTAAGAGTTTAGATGTTGTTGCGAAAGTTGATGATGAAGTAGTTACCAAAACTTTACTAGTTGCTGTTCTAACTCGCTGGAAATGCAATTAACTCGCAGAGAATGTAACTAAAAAAAAGTGTAACTCACAAAGGTTGTAACTCGCAAGAAGGTTAACTCGCAGAGGTTGTAACTCGCTAATGTTGTAACTTGCTAAGGTATTAACTCGCAAGAAAGTTAACTCACAGAGGGTGTAACTCGCTAAGGTTTTAACTCGCAAGGAAACTCGCAGAAAATGGCTAACTCGCAGAAACAGGTGTAACTCGCTGAAGAAATTTAACTCGCGGGAATGTTAAAGGTTTGCCAACTCGCAAGAAGTAAGTTCAACGAAGTATTGTTTCCCTTTAGAAGTAGTCAAGAACAATACTTACTAGTTAAACTATAAGGAATATTAGCTAACTCGCTAATAAGGCTAACTCGCCAAACTTTAAGATGTAACTCGCAGGTTAACTTGCAACGTAACTCGCTGATAATGTTTCTAACTCGCTAAAAACCACACCTAACTCGCTAAACCACACCTAAATCGCTAAAAACCACACCTAACTCGCTAGCCTTAGACCTAACTCGCTGTAACACGAGAATACCCAAAAAAATACGTACTGTTAAGCCCAAAATCAACCGAATCTAAACTAAAACAACCTAAACTATCCCTTGGCGATTGATACCACTTGTAGGACCCTTAAATACTATATCTAACACAAGTTTATTAAAGATAAATAAGAGATAAGTAGAGAGAGAGATATGGTAACTTCTAGAGAGAGAAAGAAATATGTATTAGATTAAGAGAGAGAAACACACATAGTAGCACCCTAGAAGCAACCTAGAAGCAACACCACCAAATGGGAGCATTTGGAGGTATTTATAGGTAAGATAAGAAGATGGGCCGGGCTTGGGCTTTTGTAATAAACTAGACATAAACTAATACAATATTAGATTAAACCAAGCCCGTTTACCCTTAACTAAACTACAAGACTATTACAATATTATTACAAGACTAAATGACTTAATAAATGATCGTCACTTCGATTTCTAACAACTGAATATTTGGTTCGTTGTGATGTAGATAATGACTGAGAAAAGATTTTGATAATTAAGAGAGATTATTTGAGTTTGTGATGTTCTCTTTATTTTTCTTTATTTTTTAATATTAAATTGTAACTAAGTCTACGGCTTTTTACCGTGTACTTTCACTTATTTTGTTGGTTAAATTTGTACACGCTTTTAGATGTGAGTAATTTCCATTTTCTACACGCTTTTAATAGTGTAATTCATTTTTTTTTCTCTCTTTAATACTTTTGAACACGTTTTCACGTATCTATTTCCTACACTTTTATATATTCTTACACGCCTCTCTGTGGGGATATAAATGAATCATTCCATGGAAAAATAACCGTGTATAAAGAATACTTACTTTTTTGCAGTGACGCTTTCCAATTCTCATCAGTAATGGATTCATCTACTTCACCAACATATCCAGGAAACGTTTCTCACAACTCCGAAAACACCGAAGCTTGCTCTAACCTAGACTGGATCTCAGACACGTTTGGATTTGGAACTCGACCAAATGCACTTGGGGAAGACCAACAACAAACTCTGAGGGGTCACATGGATGAACAGAATCAGGCGCCAGGTATCATAGACGTTGCTGGAGTCTGATTCAATTCAAATCATGACGATGATGTACACGTGAAACCTCTGCCTTCACTTGGAGACATGGCTGCTGACAGACCAAAGTCTGAAGCTAATAATGATGATGTTGTACCGATGGAACATCCTCCTTCATGAAATAAAGTTCGTGAACCCAATCCATGTTACGAAGATAATAACAATTATGATGTGGTTGTTTGTAAACGTCCTCCACCTATGACATTTAATGGTGATCGCTATCATAGTCACTAGCTAGTAGTGATATGGAAAAACCCAATTACGAAAATGAACATTATAATAATTTTTTTAGGAGAGTGAACGTTTTTTACATAATTTACCAAAGTGACCAATATATGTCACTATCAACTTGTTCACTTTCTATTCGCTCTAATAGGATCGCCCAAATTCAATAACATTCGCCCAAGTAAAGTTGTATATTTAGTGAATATTTTTGAAGTAAAGATATAAAACCTGTAACACAAAACCTCGTATACCCAATGTTAGGAATTCTGCACCTTACCTATATTGCACCTTACAAATGTCCTCATATAAAAAGAATAAAAAGTACTCCTTTTACTAAGTCAAATTTTCTTGGAATATAAAAGCAAGCTGTCAAAAGGTTGTAAAGATAAGAAGCAAAAGCCAACTAAATTGTTTAATAGCTACGTGGACAAGTTTCAAAAACTAATAGCCAGGCATATAAAACCTCGCTTAAAGCAGCCACTTCGCGTGTTAACAAATGGCCTCGCCTAGTGCTTGACATTCTTAGTCAAATATTCTTGGAATTAAACAAATGGCCTCGCCTAGTGGTACAACCCAAACAGACTCCTCCTGAACCCAAGAATGTTGGTGGCAATAAGAAGAAGACTCCTGATGTGGCTAGTTCTAGTGGTACAACGATCTCTACATCTAACCAGTTTGATGCTCTTAATATGGATGATACAGATACGTTTGGTATTCCTACTGATGACACCAACATGGATGTGGATGCTGGCTGTACAATGGAAGTTAATGAGGATGCGTTGGTTAAGAATGGTACTACATCACAAGAACCCCTTGTGAGTGATTTAATGGGAACTAAGGAAGGTGGATCTACTCCTATAGTTGAGAAAATTAGTAAGCTTGAAAAGCTACTTATCGATGGGAAAGCTACCCTCTTGGATGATAAAGGTGTTCCTATTCCGTCTGCATCTGCCAATAAGAGGGCTAACCCATTCTCTAAGGTGGGTGATATTGTGGTTACTGATAGTGATGAGGAGGAGGTTCTTAACACGTTCGACGAATCAGTAAATCTTTTTGGTGGTGGTCATGAGCGTGAAGATGAGTTGGATGACTATGATGATTACTCGAAGCAAATTTCTGATCTTCCAGGGGAATTGGATGCTCTTAACGCCATTTATGGCTTTAATCTCCAAGGTCGTAGGAAGTAGGTTATATTTTTGTCCGAGTCTTTAAATGGTTTGTTTTCTTGTCTAGAAAATTGGAAGTATCTTGTTATGTAAGCCTTTCGCCTATGTAACGGGCTGAGATATGAGAATCACTCATATCCGTTGTACTTAAATGTTTTTTGGAGTAATATATTTACCGGGTCGTTGACCTTTTACCCAAAAAAAAAAAAAAAAAAAACAAATGGCCTCGCCTATAGGTCCTCGCTGGTAACACAACCTCGCCTGGGTCCTCGCTTATCACCTCGCCTAGGGCCACTTCTGGTAACACAATTCAATTCACCTCGCCTAGGTCCTCGCTTATCACCTCGCCTAGGGCCACTTCTGGTAACACAATTCAATTCACCTCGCCCAGGTCCTCGCCGTCACCTCACTAGTCACCTCGCCTAAGGCCTCTGGTAACACAATTCAATTCAACTCGCCTACATCTCTCCTAAACCCTCGCCTACAACTCGCCTACAGCTCGCCTAAACCCTCCTATCATTCTGAATCACATAAGCCTCGCATGCATCTCGCCTAGTATTCCTTTTACTAGATCAAATGGTTAGAAACTAATTTACTAATACATTTAACGGATAATAAGTGAAATGTTCATTTTGGACAATTTTATGTGCGACGTTTATATGTGTAAACTAGTTGAATAAAACGTTCATTTAAGTAATTCACTCATATGGAAAACTGCTTAGGATGCATCTTTAATATTATATCTTTAAATGGTGATTACTATGGTATGCGCTAGCTAGTAGTGAGTTTGGAAATAAATTCGGGTCAGGTTACGCATTGACTTTGAACGTGATGTTTTCGTTGTTTGTTGTAATGTTTAATTAACGTTAATGTAAACTCTGGTATCTCAATTAATATCTTTTTGATGATATCTTATAGCAGAGGGTGTCATCACTCATGGTTAAACTTTCACCCAGTGCTACGTTAGCGTCATATTAGCTTTAACTTTTTTACTTTAACTAAAAAAAAACACCTCTTATCATAACTCAATATTAACTCAATTATTTTCAAAATCAACCCCTAAAGGCCTAAACTAAAACTAATACTTCATTTAATAACTAACATAACATTTAATCTTAAACATTTTACAATACGAATTCATACAAATACGATAATAAACGTTACATAATAAACATTAAATAAACATTACATAAAATGCACTACGATACGCTACCATACGAAAAACATACACATAATTAATTTGAGTACTCCCAGCATGCAGAATCATACGAAGGAGACCTATATGTAGGAAATTCTTCAATGAACGCCAACCGTTCTGCTTCTTCCTTCCTGCGTTTCTCCTCCACTCTTGTTAAAGCTTTGCTTGCTTTGCTTCAAATTCTCTAAATGTATGTTCGCCAACGCTCATGTCATACAGCTGTTTTGCAGTTAAGCCAAAGGGATTATCTGCCTCGTCGGCATAACCCGTAAATGTGGGAGACTGTTGTTGCTCAACAAATCTAGGTGCATCAAATGAAGTTGAACCATGCTCATAACCATGAAATGGGGGAGTCACTTCTTGTGATACATAACCAACAACTTTGTTTTCCTCATAGCTCCACCGGATTTTGTTGTTTATGTTGGATTGTATCTGTGAAACACAACCCCACAACGTGTCCTCAATGGCCTCGTCTTTCTTGCCTTCCTCGTTTAAAAATTTGTCAATCACAGCCTTTTTTTTTCCGCAGAAATGTCTGTGCATTCCGCTTATCGTTATCTCATACGTTTTTTTTTTTTGCTTTTGCAAGCCGAAACTGATTGATAACGTCAATGATAGCCTTTTGTCGATCAGCATCTTCTTTGTTGCATTGTTTTTGAATAAACACTTGCATTTGTTTGACGGAATGTGGCAGAAGACAAGCCATGGTGTTTGTGTATTTTTTTTTTTATTATTAATAGTGTATGGGGTGTGTGAAACTTGCTTGTCATCGTTGGTATTTATAGTCGTGGGAAAAATATTTTATTGTTTATTTATTTATTTATTTATTTATTTTAATGCAACTAGCCGTTTACAAACATTGGAGGTCCAAAGTTGTAAAACTTTTTTTAAAATCCACCGGGGTAAAATGAATTTTTTTAGTTGATTCTACCCTTAACGCAGCACTTAACGCACCTATTTAATGCAGGAGGCGGTGTGGTTAACGTGGGTTTAACGCACGAAAGTGAAAGTTTTACTCACTTCAAAAGCGAACACACCGTGTGCTCTTAGAACTTTAATCTTGCTTTTTTTCCCGATGAAAAAGTTTTTTGGCTGAAACAATCCACTATACAAGAAGTTGTTTGATACATTAAATTTGACAAACTAATATATGAGTTTGGTTTAACAAAGACAAATAAATAAATAATTAAAAAAAAATCAACTATTTTTTGAGTTTTTTTTTTTTTTTTTTTTTTTTTTTTTTTTTTTTTTTTTTTTTCCTGGTGTTGAAATATATGCTATGAAAATCGCGCGTGATTTGTAGATTCAGATGTGATTTGTGATTTGAAGTTTTGAACTTTAAAACACTTGTAATAAATCACGTGTGATTTCATATGGTGTTATATCTAATATCCATAAAACAAAAAGTTTTTTTGAAAGTACATTGAAGTATCATCTAATTGAAAGTTAAAAAAAATCCCGTCGCGATGGTGTAACGGTGTATATTATGAGGCTTGTCGATTTAATGTTTGCAAGATTTTATTTATTTATTTATTTATTATTATTATTATTATTTTAAATAGATGGAAAGTGAGTTGTTTTGTTTAATGTGAAAATGAATAGTTAACTTTTTTTTTTTTTTTTTTTTTTTTTTTTTTTTTTTTTTTTTTTTTTCAGATTTTTATTTAACTCACCTCACTAATATAGATTGTGAAACTTTATTCTTATATTTTAATTATATCGAAAGAAGGTACCAGAAAAATTAAAGTTGGGAGAATATCTATACTACATTATAATGCGTTTGGGACTATTTTATTAGAAAGACTTAAAATTCAGACTTTTTTCTTGTTTAATATGGAAAGATTTCAAAATTAATTTGTTAAGAAGCAAGTTGGTTAGGAAGTTTGTTAGGAAGCGGTTAGTTGTTCAAACTAAAATTATTTGGCTTAACCATCACTAATATCTCTACTTATAAAGCATGAAGATAACCAAACGTGTAATCAAATAACGCAAATTATAATCACACAGTACCCGCCGCCGCATCATTCTAGTATCTAGTAAAAGAAGCTAGGATGGCAGTAAGCGTATAAAAGAAGCATATGGCAAGGAGCTAAGAAAAACAATCACAAGACTCACCTCTATACTCTACATTCTTTAAAGTGTGCGTAGGAAATTCTTTTGGGGTTGACTATTGACTTGGAGGTCCACCTCTATACTCTACAAGTCTACATTCTCACGACTTTTTTGGCTTGAGTCCAATATAGCTATGGATGGGTCTGGAAGGTAGAAATAATAATAAGTTGATTAATGTGGAAAGATGAATTCTTAGCCGTGTGTGTTATACCACGAGCACCTAAAATGAGTTTGTACACCTTTGAACTCTTATATTACGAGTATTAATTTGATTGTTTGGAAAATCTTTTAGCACTATTGAGCTTTTTTATTATTTCCTTGGTGTAAATCTTTTATGAGGAATGTTTGGTAGACCTAAAATTGTGTTTAAGCCATGAGTTAAATGAGATGATGATTGAGTTTGCGTAAAATTTCTTGTAATAATGCTCTCATTCATATCAAGGAACTCAAATTTTAAGTTTTAAAACGCTATAGAATCCAAATGGCAAACAACATGTAAATTCTAGAAGATGGAGTAAGTGGGGTTGCAAAATTAATCCAACACCAACTCATTTGATGTTGGTAGAAAGGTTGATCTATAAGGCAGCGCACACTAAGGACTTTCGGCCATTTTGTTTAACACATCAGTTTTCTTCTTTCGACGATTTATAAGCAACTTTTTGCCATAGTAAGGGTTACTTTCATAATATCATCATCATCATTATTATTATTATTATTTACTCCCCTTTACCCATTATTAATATTATTATTATTATTATTATTATTATTATTATTATTTCAAATTTAAAAAAAAATAAAATTCATTAATAATTAAAACATTACATAATAATTTAAATAACATTAAAACATTACAATAATAATTAAAAACTTAAACAAATAATCAAAGTTGTGGCATGCCTTGATTGCATCTTTGATCTTCTGCAACTTCTGTTGTTGGATTAGTGGTAAAAAGGGGGTCGATTACTAAATTATAGAATATGATGTCCTTCTCCCGTTTCTTCTATACATAAAATTCAAGTTTTCGTTGTTCTAATTCAAGATTTTGTTGTTTCAACTCTGCTGCTTCACGGCGCGCCGCTTCTCGGATTTCCAACTCTTGTTTCTTCAACTCCGCTCCTTCCTAACGCGTCGCTTCTTGGTTTTCTAACTCTTGTTTCTTCAACTGGAAATATTCGCCTATTGCCGACTTCCTCTTTCCCCATTTTAGTGACTTAATGCTCAAGAATTTGTCGGCTACCGCATCAGTAAACGAAGCATTGGATTGATTGGAGGCGGATGACTTCTTCTTATTTTTCTTAGATTTGTCACGACCAATTGGTCACTCTTCTCGAGTCTCTTCCTCATACTCATCCGTTTCTTCGTTCAAATTGAAACCACCATCAGAGGTGGTTTCAGAAGTCTTGGATTTCTTTCGACCCTGTTTGAGCTTTTGAAAAGCAGGCATCTCAACTTGCTTTCAAGAATGATGCTCCCTCAAAATTTCCCAACACAGCTCCAGTTGTAAACGCATGCTGGTGCACCACCATGTATTCTGCACACGCTTTATGGTACACATTGAGGTCATTCTCACCACTTTCGTGATTTTTTTGAGTATTAATGAAAATGGCACAAAATGCACCAATTCTAGGGCGAACACTATTTTTCAATTTGCTAAGGATCGAGTTGTAACTTCTGGTTGAACTAGTTTCTTTTTCAAAGTAAGTAAAACCTTATTCCAAAATCCCTTAGCCTTTATAGCATTTCCCGGCTCGCTATTTTCCGACATACCTCACCAAGTTCTGCACAACGCCACTTCTTCCTTAGTTTTCTGTATCGCTGACTCCTACTACTTATTTGTAACCACCTCAAATTTTGGGATACGCAACGAAATTTAAGCCGGGTGTTACTCGACGGTACAACAGTTATAATAATAGGAAAATGATCTCTAATTGAGTTATTTTAAAAGATTTATCATTCGAATATCAGAGTTTACAACTTGAGATCCCAGTAGTTTTACAGTTTGTTAAATAAGTTTTGAATGATAATTAGGTTTTAGCCTTCAAGAGGTATCCGTGCCCCTCCATGCCATCCTCGTTCATTACGAACCTGAGATAAACATGCTAAAAGTTTCAACGCAAAGGTTAAGTGAATTTAGAGTGTTTGTATAATGGTTAAGTTGAACACAAGATGAATAATATTGAAACGGTTATATTGCATAACAGTGTGTATATATATTGCTCTAAGTCTCATAAAATCAAACGTTAACGTGTGTGGTATCATAAAATGATATAAGTAATAGTGCCCTCGTGTAGAAGTTTGCTAATTCCCTAGTGATTCTTAAATAGTGTGCATTTGGCTATCAATCTGGCTAGCACAATGCTATCTATCCGGCTAGCTCAAATGGGCTGTCAACCTCCAATAGATCTATTCACAGTATTTGTGTTCACTCACAAGTGATTAATAGTTTATGATATAAGGGTCTTTAAAAAAGGAGCAACAGTGTGCCTTAGGCAATATCATTCATGATAGTATACAGAAAAATACTTGTGTTCGGTTTGTAGTATGTATCTCGCCACGAGTTTGAAAAACGTACAAAATTCGGACAATGAACTCACCTTCGTGATACAGTCTCTGATTGAAAAAAAAATCAAGTTGTGAGAATAAACGGCTCCGACACGCGACCTGAGTTGGTAAGTCAAGTTTCAGTATTCGTTTTCAAGTATACGTGATTTAATATTTGTATCGCAAGTGTTTTGTCGGTGGTTAAGTGTTGAACGAGATAATATGAAGTTTCTTCAAAAATTAGTGGTTGATAATATTTATCATATTTCATTTTTAGAGTTCGATCGATCGTTAACGAAATAGAAATATCCCGTATATTAGTTTTAATCAGAAACCGATCCAAAAGTCTATTTCCCGTAATAATATAAAATGTTACATTTTATACCCTTATAGTTTCATGTATCAACAGTTTATACCCCTGATCTTTCGTTGAATGATAACTTTTACCATTCAACTTTCATAAAATGACAATTTATACCCTTCAATTTCCATAAAATGGCAACTTATACCCATCAACTTTCATAAAATGGCAACTTTTACCCTTATAGTTTTAAAAGTGACACTTTATACCCACAATTATGATTCGTTTACAATTTCGGCCCTTGTTATATAAAAATGGCAGTTTTGGCCCAAGGAAACTCCTAGTTTCAATTTGTTAGAGTTTTCACCCTCAAGTATTTTAGTCGTTACGCCCGTAGTCCTTATTTCATTTTTATAGCGTTTTAGATTTAGAAAAAGGTGTGGCTTGCTACGACTTGTTAATATAAGTTATATTAAGTTTGAAAACAAGCTTTTAATAGCTCATCAGCTTATATCTTTAGCTTAAAACAAATAAAAGTATATGTTTGGTTTATATGTCGAGACACCAAAAGAAACTAAAAAAAAAAAAAAAAAAAAATGAGGCCTTTTAATCTTTCAATAATGTTTTAGTGTTTCTGTAATCTATGCCAGGGGCTTATTAAAGTGGCAAAACCTCGTAATTTAGAGCTTAGAGCTTATGGGCTAAATAATTACTCAAAGAGGGGTGCTTGTCTTGTTCTCGATAAGAAAGAAAAAGAACACTATTTAAGATTTTTTACCTCAAAACTTTATGAGATTGTTTCTGTAGCTTGTTTACAGGTTATATAGCTTATTAAAGTCATTTCTTTAGTAGCTTATGGCTTACAATCGTGTAATTAATAAAAACGTACATAAAGGGGCGTTTAGTTTTGTAACTTTTAGTTTAGGTTTAGTTAGGTTTAAATAAGTTTAGTGTAATGAAAGTATGGTTTTTAGTTTTCATGCATTAGGTACTTGTACCATAGGTTTGAAAGACTTGTACACATTAAGTAGGGTTTGTGATTTTATTACATATAATCATAGTTTTGTAAATTTAGGGCTTGCATCGGAAAATATCGTAAAGATAGGTTTTTGTGCTTTAGAAGCTTGTACATTAGCTTTGGAGTGTTGTACTTTAGGGTTTATGATTTAGTTACTCAAAATCATAGTTATAAAAATTTAGGGTTTCGTGAAAACTCTAATAGATAGAAAACGTTTAGTTTGAAAGTTTAATAATCGTACGTCGACGAGTTAACGTAAAGTGATAAATAAAGTATTCTAAAGTTTTATTCTTGACATATAGGAACGTTTATGTGAAATAAACACTAAGGCATGTTGGTGTCGGTCTGCGTATGAGCAAGTTTATTGAGGAAGTGCGTTACGTCACATTAGTGTGTAGTGATGATCAGATAAACTAATAATGTTTAGTCTAAAAAAGAATTATACGTGGAAAATGGACGAGAGATCTTTATTTAAAGTATGTAATAGTTTAGTACAAGTTGAAATTTATTGGCGGTTACATTATTCTTGCCATCATTCTTTTTGGCCTTTGCAGCTCGTTTCAAAGGCTTCTTAATTAGCTTTGACGGGTGACATCTTTTTGACAGGAGAGTCGTCTTCAACTAGAGCCGAATCGTGAAACGAACTGTGACTCGAACGTTGACCCATAGAATAATCTTGAGTCGGATAATAAGCTTGACCCGAATCATTTCTCACATAAAAATCTGGATTATAGTTTAATCGGTCATCAAAATCCATATCAATATTCAACTCATGTTTAAACCGGAGGCGGAGTCGCCACCAGTTCAGCTAGCCAATAAAAGTCGTTCGAAAATGAACTTGAGAGGACTGCCGAAACCGGTAAAAACGTGGTTAACCGGGCCGGACATGGATCCTTTTCTTATTATTTTTCTCAAATTAATCAGCTCAACATTGTTATTTTGTGATGCCATAACATTAATAACATGATACTTGTTGTTGCAACACGCGAGTACCCTACAAGTTACTAGCTAAATTACTTGGACCAATTTTATTAAAAAATAGGTTACTTAAAACATAATTTACCTGACAAAGATCAAAAGAGTTTTTGAAAGACATTTTTTTATTACATTAAAGTCATATAATAATTCAGGTGGCTAGTAAAAATAAGTTTCAATTTTTATTGCTTAAAGAAAGTCTAGTAATAACAACAACGGAGATATTTTATCTCAAAAGAATCCCAATTATTCCCAAACACACAATCATTCATGGAGCCCACCCACCGTAGAAGATGCTCACGCGGTTACCATCCCCTTTCATTTTCAACTTTATTTCATTTTTGTTGTTTATTTATCTCAAGTGATGAAATGTTTGTGTTTTGTATTTTTTTTTTTAACCTTTTTGTATTTATTGATTGTGTGTTCTTTTATAGAGGTTTGGTTGTCTTTATTAATTAGATTAAGGGGGTGTTTGTTTAATCTTAATAAAACGTGCGAGTATGCAAGGGTTCATAACACAGGTGATGACTCTCACTTGATCCGGCCATGTGCACCTGGCTTTGATAACTTTTCACATTGTAATATGATACATGTGTCTTAAATTACGCATACAAAATCTCAACAATAGACACAACTAAAAATACAGAAGTTCGACTAATTACTCATCTCATAAAATAAAATGCATCCAGAAACTGAACTTATGATAATGAGTAATTACTCCAACGTCACCAGATGATTTAGCTCTGCATCACCTTTTGCCTGTGATTCTCTTTGCTTACTCACCTACACAAAAAAATAGTTGAACCAAATGCACGTTAAGCCACAAATACAGTATACAAGATGCCTGCCTAACTAACAACTTTATCAAACCAGAATTCGTTAATCGAAACTGGTATTAAGCCATAAAAAACCTCAAAAAATGAGTACCTGTAGGCATATAAAGATTACATTCAAATTCAGATGTTCCCTGCAAGGTGTTGGACACTGCTCCGCCATCCTGTTAGCCCATATTGTAATAGTATTGATAGTGTAACGGGCTCAAACCCGCATCTAGAACATTCCCCATATGTGTATATATTTGTATCATAGACGAGTACCCGTGCATGGCAACGAGGTTTTATAACTACATATCATTTAGTGATTAAAAAAAAAAGTTTATAGGTTATGAACGAAAAATAATAGAAGTTTGAAGATTTGGGGATTTAACATAATGTTTTGAAACCCGGTTCGAACCAGGTGGTTCAACCGGTTGAACCATTCTGGTCGAAAAACGGTTCGATTTAAATCGGGTCAAACCGACGGGTTGGGTTGAAAACGGGTCAAATTAAACCGGGTCAACCCGGTTTTCGATGTGTATTAATAGATTCCTTTTTAAATATATACTTTCAACATTTCCGTTTTTAGTTTTAGCTTTTCAATTTTTGCTTTTTGGTTTTTCCTTTATATATAGTATAGCAGGGTACCCTAGCGTTGCGGCAACGGGTACCCTGTGACGATTAAATGGAGAAATAGATCTCGATAAGGCCTAATTCATCAGTTTGTATCGGTTTCAACGGGTACTCTTTGATTTATTTCGGATGGTTTTTATTGGTTAGCCGAACCAGTGGTGACACCGGTTCCCGGTTGAACTCGTTGGTCCAGTCCGATTTTCAAAACTATATGTACCATCTACTTCTTAGCTTATATGAAGCTTTATGTGTTTTATTAATTTGTATAATGTGGATAATAACATGTACTTGTTATTTTACGGGGTGTTTTAGAAAGAACATTAATTAGTGTATTTAATTATTTTATATTTTGGATTATGTTGTAGCTTGTTTAAATTGTACATTGTGAAAATTTTATTTTACTTTTTAGTAAAGGGTGTTTTAATTGGTTATTTAATATGCTTTTAATTGTTGCACAATGTGAATAAATCATTGTACTTTTAAGTAATGATGTGTTTTAATAAGAGTATTAATTACACTATACATTTCTCTTAGATTTGACCAATTTTCAACATTCTACAATTCAACAATTCCACTTTGACCATACACTCTTTCTATGTAGTTAAGATAAGATGTATCATGATTAAGTAAAAAAGTAAAGTAAAGTAACTCCCAATACCGTCTTCCATGGGTTACGTGTCCCAATACCGTCTTTCATGGTGTATGGAAGAGGTTGAGACGTAGACAATCTTACCCCTACCTAAGATAGAGAGGCTGCTTCAGGCTCTACTAAAAGTAGAAAAGGACCTCAGGCCTTGCAAGGGGTGAGGATCGAACCCTTGACCTCTGTCTCTAGAGGCAAGAGTGTTAACCACTTGATCCAGCCTTGCTCATATGTATCATGAATCAATCAAATAAATCATTAATCATTATACTCTATAATCAATATGGTATTAGAGAAATATACTCAAATGCTCCCTTCCTAAAATACTTACCCCGCTCCTCTTTTTTATCAGTACTGGTATTCAACCCTAAAACACCCAAACTCATCAATTTGATTTCTAGTCATACTTGATAGTGTGTTGGTGATTCGTGCTAGGTCACAATTGTTTGTGTTACTTGTGCAAAGTCACAAGTCTTTACGTCCTCAAAGTTCCCTTAATTTTTTTCTCTTTTCCTTCTACTATACCACGCTACTGTTGAACCCTGTATACTTCCCATATAAACCGTACATATTAAAACCCTCATACGTATCATCTTACTGTCATATACTTAAACCCTCATACGTATCACACTACTGTTGAAACCCCTACATCAACCTTTATATCAGACATACAAACAGCTTAACATACAAACAGCTTACTCATCTCAAATCCCATGCAGCAACCACACCATATGTAGAATCAACTGAATTCCATAAACCATACGTGGAATCCTAGCAGCCTGGTCAAAGAATATTTCAAAGAATATTTTTGATGCATAAAAGTTACCATAACCATATGACAAACCCATCTCACCATCCTTATTATATCCAACCGAGCCCTGTCCACCAAAGAACTCCACCACCAGGTTTAAACTTAACCCAGGCCCAGCCCACTAACCCTATAAACCACCTCAACCCAACCCCCTTTACACATGGTACTGTTCATCCGGTTCTCCTCACCTAAGCACAACAGCCAATCGGTATTACGGCACAAGTCCAACATGCTGGCCCACTTCACTTCACTAATAAACCCGCACCCTGGTTATGCTACTATTCATCAGGCCTCACCGGCTCAATCTGGGTCAACATCTACTGCTCTCAGGTCAATGGGACCCATTGGTACATCGGGATAGGAGACCACCTTACCACATGCCTTCACTATACAGACACTTCATGATCCTATAACCGGTGCCTGGAATATAGACACAGGTGCGAGCTCTCATCTTAATGCTTCAGTTAATAGTCTTAGTAATGTTTTTAGTATGTGCATGTATGATACGTGGGAATCACACCAGGTTTTACCTCTCGAGGGATCTCGAGAAGCTTACAACCCCCACCAGGCAGTGTACCTGATCGTTGTAGTATAGTATAGTGACAAGTACCGGGGGATTGATCGTTCAACTCAGGAATAGTGTCGCTATGATTAGAAAGTCTCCTAAACTAAGTCTAGAGGTGAGGGATGATTCTTTTTGTATTTTTATATTTTATAAAAGCAAGTAAAATCTCGGGTTTTGGGGGAGTGGGCGGAATTAGTTGCTAGCCAACTAACCCAAATAACTAAAGATGCAATCAAAATAAAATAACAAAAATAAAAATAAATCTAATTATACTAGTGGTGTAAACAATGATGGAGAAAGTTGTGTTTACTTAGATTTCATTACTCCCTATATATCTTTTACAGGTTGATAGCTTGTTACAATTGCATGGATGACGGGTCATATTCCTTAATACTAGTCGTAGGGCCGTGTACAATATTCCCTAACTCTATATGATCCTACTTCACTCCTATGTCGAGCCGTTAGAAGCTCCTAACATAGGATCATTAGAATTCTCCTACGCATTAAATACAACCAAATATCGTAGTACACCTCCGATCATGTTTCTTAAGACGTTCAAGCAAGTCACCAATGGAAGTCTGCCAGTTTTCTTAAGCCTGACATCAAATACAATCATCCGTAACAACTAACAACTATAAACAAACAATCAACCCATAATTAACATATAGATTTCACTACATCTAAGCAAACACAAAAGAAATCTAGCCTAGTATGTTAAATTGAAGACAAGCGTAAGATATATTCAAACAACACATAGACATATTGAATGAATTGAAAGAGTACTTATCTTTAATAGAACATGAAATATTCAAAGGGTTGAAACCCTTGAAAAAGATGAAAAATTCGACCTAGGGTTTTTCCCTCAAAGTTGCACACTAATGAATGAAATTTGGAAAACTATATATAGATTCTACAGGGTGACGGCGTCAAGAAGGAATTTGTGACGCCGTCAACTCGCCATCTTAATAAAAATCGTATTGCCTAGATCTGATTTTGACGCCGTCATGTAGGAATTTCTTCTGGGCCGTCACTAACAAATGGACCATGACGGCCTAGGTGACGCCGCCATCTCCTATGCTTGAAAACACTCTAGACCGTCACGTGTATCTTCAACTTCCACCTCTTTTGTAACTCTTGACACCGTCACTTGGAGACTCTTGACGCTGTCAGGTACTGTTCCCAGCAAGGAAAATTGAGACTTTGCCGTTTTCTTCACTTTTATGCTCCAAAAATGTCCAAAATGCTTCCTTTTCCAGATTTCTCTCCAAAACTACCTAAAATGACAAAAGGAACGATTTAGGGCAATATTTGATCAAATAATCTCGAATCCGGGCTTAAATGACCCCTTAAAAATGGTTCACTTTTCGCCTCATCAATGTACCTGTCCATCTCGGTTGGTGATGGGAATTCTATTCCTATCACCAATGCGAGTCATAGTATTTTGCCAACTCTCTTTCGACCACTTCACTTAAATAATGTACTTATTACTCCCCATATTGTCAAAAATTTAAATATTTGTTTGTGAAAATAACTGTACTGTTGAATTTGATCCTTTTGGTTTTTCTGTTACAAATTTCATGGTGCATCAGGTGCTTCTCCAATGTGATAGCATAGGCGACCTTTACCCTCACAGGGGTCCGTCTCCAATTCCTCAAGCTCTCATTGTCAGTCAACACACATGGCATAAGTGTCTTGGACATCCAGGAAGCGAAGTGTTACGTCATCTCATTTCAAATAATTTTATTTCGTGTAATAAGGATAAGCCTCCCTTGTTTTGTCATGCCTGTTAGCTTGGCAAACATGTTAGACTCCAATTTGCTAGTTCCAATACTATCGTTAATGCTTGTTTTGACATTATTCACTTGGATGTGTAGACTTCACCAGTTTCGAGTCTTTCAGGGTTTAAATATTATGTATTCTTCTTAGATCAATATTCACATTTTTTTTGGGTTTATCCGTTGACAAACAATCTGATTTTTTTTTCCAAATTTATGTTGTTTTGTAATTTTGTTAAAAATCAATTTAAGAGTGAAATTAAGTCACTGATCATGGTGGTGAATTTAATAACTAATCCTTTCATAAATTATTTTCCGAAAATGGGATTCAATTTAGATTTTATTGTCCATGCACTTCCCAACAAAATGAAAAATCTGAAAGGATCATTCGCACCATTAATAATCTAATTCGGACTTTATTGTTTCAAGCTCATCTCCCTCCTAACTATTGGGTTGAAGCCCTCAACATGGCCGTTTACTTATTTAATATATTGCCATCACGTGCCATTGACAATGAAGTCCCATACACCCGCCTTACTAGCACTACACCTACTTATAGTCTTTTACATGTTTTTTGGTGTCTTTGTTATCTTTATCTTGATGCCGACCACAAACTTGGAGCCCGTGCTACACCTTCCATCCTTTTGGGCCACGCTACTAATCATCGTGGCTATCATTGTCTGTACCTCAACACCAATAAAATAATCATTTCACTACATGTTACTTTTGATGAAACAATTTTTCCGTTTTGTTCCACGAATGTCAGTCCATCGTATGATTTTTTGGACGAAACCTCAATTTTCATGTCCAATATAATCAAACAGTCACCTACATCTACTACTGCTTCACCTCAACCTCAACCTAACAAGCCTGCTCCTACTATCCACACCCATGAGATACTTCTTCTACATACGATCTACCTTCCCCAACTGCACCTCATATTACCACCCCACTTCCAACACATGTCACTAACCCATCTAACCAACATCTTACCCCCATTTTCGTTTCCCAAGATCTACCAACTCCAACAGTTAACCAAAACCCGGTTTCAATTCACACCCATGGTCACACGTTCTCGTGTTGGGACTACTCGTCCTAATCCCTGTTATGCTGGTCATGTGGCTACTATTTCTCCTTCACCTAGGTCATATAAGGATGCTTTTAATGATCCCAATTGATGAAATGCTATGTATGATGAGTATAATGCACTTATTAAAAATAAAACTTAGACTCATGTACCTCGACATGAGGGTGCCAATCTTGTTCGATGTATTCGGTTATTTCGCCATAAATATTTGGCTGATGGCACTCTTAGTCGGTACAAGGCACGTCTTGTTGCCAATGGTAGCACACAGATTGAGGGAGTTGATGTTGATGAGACTTTCAGCCCGGTTGTTAAGCCGGGCACCATTCGGACTGTCCTTAGCTTAGCTATTTCTCGACATTGGCCTAATCACCAGCTTGATGTCAAGAATTCTTTTTACATGGTGATTTAGCTGAAACTGTTTATATGCATTAACCTCCAAAATTTTTGGGATCCAGAGCATCCAGATTATGTTTGTTTATTACAGAGGTCTCTTTATGGTCTTAAGCAGACACCTCGGGCATGGTTTCAACAGTTTGCTGCTTACATTACTACTATTGGGTTTAGTCTAAGTCGTTGTGACTCCTCTTTATTCATTTGCAAATAGGGTGATGGTACTGCATTTTTGTTACTATATGTGGATGATATTGTACTCATTGCTTCATCTGATACTTTATTACAGCGGATTATTGCTTCTTTACATAAGGAGTTCTCTATGACTGATTTGGGTGCTCTTAATTATTTTTTGGGTGTTTCAGTTATGTGTGACTCTTCTGGGATGTTTTTGTCACAGTGTAAGTATGCTATGGAGATTTTGGAGCGTGCACATATGGTTGGTTGTAACCCTTCTCGGACTCCTGTTGACACTGAGTCTAAATTGGGTGATGATAGTGATCCGGTTTTTGATCCTAAGTTATATCAGAGTCTTGATGGTTCTCTATAGTATCTTACTTTTACTAGGCCTGATATCTCTTATGCAGTGCAACAGGTTTGTCTTTTTGTGCATGATCCTCGCGAACCTCATTTCTCAACTCTTAAGAGGATTTTGAGGTATGTTCAGGGTACTTTGGACTACGGGTTACATTTGTTTTCATCTTCTACTACTTCCTTGGTTGCTTACTCGGATGCGGATTAGGCAGGTTGCCCAACTACTCGGCGCTCTACTTTTGGTTATTGTGTTTTTCTTGGCAACTACTTGCTCTCGTGGTCCTCAAAGCATCAACCAACTCTTTCTTGTTCTAGTGTTGAGGCCGAGTAGCGCGGTGTTGCTAATGCGGTTGCTGAGACATGTTGGTTACGTAATTTACTACGTGAGCTGCATACTCCATTGTCTTCTGCTAGGCTTGTCTACTGTGACAATGTCAGTGTTGTCTATTTTTCTACTAATTCGGTTCAACATCAACGTACGAAGCATATAGAGACTGATATTCATTCTGTACGGGATTTGGTTGTTGCTGGTCAAGTTAGAGTTCTTCATGTCCCATCACATTATCAATATGCAGATATTTTTACCAAAGGTTTACCTTCAGCTTTATTTGAGGAGTTTCTTACCAGTTGAATGTCCGGTGTCCTCCCGTTCAAACTGCGGGGGAGTGTTAGCCGTATACTTATCATAGCCCAATTGTATTTGTATGGGCCAAGGCCCGAATGTTAGTTATTATGTATTATGCACTATATATGTAATCCGGATTTTTGAATAATATCACGAAACACTTTATCCTTCAATCACTTGTATCCAAGTGCACCTGGCTTTGGTTGGTCTGTTACCCGGAAGATATTTTGGGAAGAAAATGGTGGTTGCATTTCGTGAATGAGGACTTTGATACCTTCACATTTTGTATACGTGTCTTAAATGATGCATACAAAGTCCCAACAATTCACACAACTAAAAATTACATAAATTCCAATAAGTACTCATCTCATAACATAAAAGGTATCCAGAAACTGAACATATATAAAAATGAGTAACTACTTCAATGACCCCGGATGATTTAGCTCTGCTTCAACTTTTGCCTGTGATTCCCTTTGATTACTTACCTACAGAAAAGTGTAGTTGAACCAAATGCATGTTAAGTAACATATACAGTACATGGTATTAAAAGACAAATATCCTTAAAAAGAATAAAAAGAATTTTTTTTTTAAAAAATTCTCAAAAAATTCTAAAAAAATTCCACAAGATCGGGTATGTTGGTGCAAAAAACTTTTGTGAAAGAAGTTTTTCTAATTTTGAGTTTTTATACGTTTTTTTTAATGCACAAAAAACGAATTTTAATGGGCAAAAAAATTTAATGCACAAAATTTTCAACTTGTTTTAGTTAGATGCACAATCTTATTTTGATGAAAAAAGTCAAAAGAAGTTGGGTCCAGAAACGAATTTTTGATGCACAAAAAAACGATTTAATGCACAAACGTATTTTTTTATAATTTTTTCTTTCGGATAAAGTATCCACTTTTAGAAAAACTTCATTCACAACTTTTTCATACACCAACATACCTGATCTTGTGGAATTTTTTTGGAATTTTTTGAGAACTTTTAAAAAAAAAAAAATTATTTTTATTCATTTTACGGAAAATTGTGTTTTTATTTGATCTTTATCATATATATATATATATATATATATATATATATATATATATATATATATATATATATATATATATATATATATATATATATGGGCATAACTTAGCTACAATTCTTTACAAAAAATACACCAAAAAAATTAAGTCTCACGCAGTTAAGCCTTATCCAAAAGTAAAACTCTCCACCTAAAGGCGAATTTGGCGATTTTTTATAACCCTTTATCGTTTTTTCAATTCTAAATCATTCCTCCAATTCTAGCTGTCTACCAATCATGATAATAAAGTTTTAATATCACGTGTGTATTAAACTTTATTCTAGTATTGTTAGTGGATTTAGCTTCGGAGTTCGTAAAGGGTTATTACTATTCTATTCGCTTTGGTTTTTTTGAATCGTTGACTGATCTACTATTTACCAATCTTTAGATATATCATTGGTAATCAACTGACTCATTATTCCTGTGATCGATTTGGTTTTATGGGTTGATTTAATTGTGCTGCTTCGCTAAAAACCCTAGTTTTATAACTAGGGTTTTATTCGTACTGATTGAAGACCAGGTGTTATTTTTTGTTTTACTGTTTCTGATTAATTGGTAAAAGGGTTGTGTAGTTGTTGTGAGGTTGCTGTGATGTCTATGACGGGAGAGGAGAACAAAACTTTGCCACGTCCTGTGGTTAATGTTGATCACGTTGTTAATGTAGATGTAGATCAATTGAACGCTCGTAATACTACTAGCTTTGGTGAGTTGAATGCGAATTCAACAATGAACCCTAGTACTTTTCATGACGTGCTTACTTCTTATGTGCCTACATCTGATGATTCGGAATCTTTACCTACTGGTGATGTGTGTGATATACCATTTGATACTAGTCCTAAACAAGTGAAGCCGGTTTCACTTGACTCTTCAGGTACTACTCATCCTATGACGCAGTCGCTTGATGAAAATATCCTCGACATGGAAAGGAAAATTGCAAAAGGTAAGCTTGTGTTCGTGGATGATGATGGGGTTCCATTACCTCTGAATGATGGGATTCATGACATTAGTACTGCTGCTAATGTTGATGTTAATGTTAATGATATGGTGAATGAACCTCAAGTGGCAAAGAAGTCTACTAATGAACTTGTGGTTGCTCCTAATGTTGAACAATTATTGTTAAGTGCGCGTAAGAATTTTGATGCTACTATGAATCAAGTTCAACGGGAGATTGCTGCTAATAAGGGTACTAATACGGATTCTAACACTTTAGATGGTTTGGATCAGCCTTCTAATACGAGTGGTACGGGAGTGAAGTCGGTCTCTTATGCTGGTGCTACTTCTAACGATCCTAAGAAATATGTGTCTAATTTTCGTATGTTGGAATGCAGCACCAAGAAGACTGATGTTGATCTTTGTGTCCCGATTAAAGTAGTGGAAGAGGTGAATCTCAGATTTGAGAATACTCTTTATGGGTATTTCCTTGGTCAACGCCTTGCTTTTCCTGTTGTTGATTACTATGTACGCAATGCGTGGGCTAAGTATGGTATACAAAAGGTGATGATGAATGCAAAGGGATTCTTTTTCTTTAAATTCAATTCGAATAAAGGTGTTGATGATGTTCTTGAAAATGGTCCTTGGTTGATTAGAAATGTTCCTATTATTCTCAAACCATGGACTTTGAACACTAACCTACTTAAAGAGGATTTGACTAACATCCCGGTATGGGTTAAATTCCATGATGTGCCTCTTGCTATGTTTTCTGATGATGGTCTCAGTCTTCTTGCCACATTGATTGGTACGCCCAAAAGGTTAGACGCTTGTACTAGCCAAATGTGCAAGGAATCATGGGGCCGTAGTAGTTTTGCTAGATGCATGATTGAAGTGAAGTTGGATGAGGTGCTTAGAGATAGCCTCACTGTTGAGATACCTTTACTTGATGGTTCAGGGTCTACTATTGAGAAGATTCAGGTCGAAGACGAGTGGAAACCACCGCGTTGTGATAAGTGTAAGATTTTTGGTCATACTCTTATTGATTGTCCTAAAGTTGTGTTACCACCTACCCAGCCTACTATGACTGTTAATGATGGTTTCAAGACTTTCAATAATAAGAAGAAAGGGAAACAAGGTGGTTCTACTATTCCGGGTCAAGGAGGGGTTCCAAAACCTGTTGTGGGTAAGAAGTTTCAGTATCGACCCAAAAAGACTCCTCCTGAACTTAAGAAAGTGGATGACAATAAGATGAATACTTCTGATGTGGCTAGTTCGAGTGGAAAGAAGATCTCTACATCTAACCGGTTTGATGCTCTAAATATGGAAGATACGGATGCTTTCGGCATTCCTACGAATGACACCAACATGGAGGGGGATTCTGGTCGTACAATGGAAGTTAATGAAGATGAGTCTACTAAGACAGGTAATGTTTCACAAGAACCCCTTGTGAGCGATTTGAAAGAGAAGGAGTCGGTTATGGCTCCTAAAACTAGTGATTCTTGTACTCCGCCCGCCTCTTCTACTAAGAGAGTTAACCCTTTCTCTAAGGTGGGAGAGATTGAGGTTTCTGATTCTGAAGATGAGTTGGTTTCTAACCCATTTGATGAGTCTGCTAATCTATTCGGTGGTGGCCAAGAGTTTGAAGATGATTATGATGACTATGACTATGATAACTATGCAAAACAGGTTTATGATCTTCCTGGGAATTTGGATGCTTTTAATGCCATATATGGCACCAAGCTTCAAGGTCTCAGGAAGTAATTTTATTTCGTTTTGTCTTATGTTAGCATTTGAGTAGTGGTTTGTTTTCTTGTTTAGAAAATAGAAAGTATCTTGTTATGTAAGCTGTTTGCCTATGTAACGGACTGAGATATGAGACTTCACCCATATCCTTTGTACTTAAACGTTTTGGTTATTATATTTACCAGGGTGCAGGATTACTCCCCTTTACCAAAAAAAAAATAAAAATAAAAATAAAAAAAAAAATAAAAAAAATACACCAACAATGTCAAACATATAACATATGTGTCAAATATTTTATTTGAAATAAAATACTTACTTGAACTTCCAGTGCTTCCTCAATCCGATCCACAATCATTTCCATGGTAGGCCGTTCCTTTGAATTGAAACTAATGCACTGAAATGCAACTTTACTAAACGTATCAAAAGATCGGCTATCAATTTCATCTCTTATAAGGGGATCAATTAGCAACTCTGGTTTGTAGTCATAGTAGCGTCGGACAATATTTATGAGAGGTTTCGGTTTACCATCTCCTAACCTTCTTCGATTATAAGCTAACATTCCACTCAACAACTCAAACATTACCACTCCAAACGAATACACGTCTGACTCTTTCCGGAGTATGCCACTTTCATGGTAAATTGGATCCATGTAAAAGTTGGTACCGGCAGCATTTGTGTAGACTTGGGTTTGTGGCTGATTTACGACGCCAGATTTTGACAATCCAAAATCACAAATTTTGGCGACCAGATAGTCATCCAATAATATGTTCGCACTCTTGACGTCTCTGTGTATTACATTTTTGTCCTCCCCAAGACCTGAGTGGAGGTAATCGAGTCCTGTTGCTGCCCCTAAGCAAATCTTCAGGCGACGTTCCCATGTCAATTTGCGTCTCTCATTTTCTAGATAACAATCCAGGCTACCATTACTAGCATACTCGTAAACTATAATTTTCTCATTGCCTTCATCACAGTAACCAATGAAAGGGATGATGTTTTCATGGTTGAAACTGAAAATCATATTAAGCTCTTTGCGGAACTCATGATCATACTTTACTTGGTTACTTTTGGGACATAGGCATTTGATGGCAACTGTACGGTTTTGCCAGCGTTCAGACAGCTGGCCTTTGTAAACATTACCGAATCCGCCTTTTCCAATCAGAGTTTCTTTGTTGATGTCCTTAAGTGGAATAAATGAATCTTCTAGTGTTCTAAATCTTCTTGTATTGGTAGAAGCAGATCCGCGGTTCTGCGAATAAAGTCCTTATTAATATCATAATTCATGTTAGTTCCTAACTCGTGTTCCTAACATGTATCATTTACTAGTAATCTTTCCAAATCTATGCCTTTGATTATTCCACTTTATATCTTGTATTCATGTCGTTGCAACGAAAATAAGCATAAAGAAAAGTTAAGAAGTAGCATTTCTTTAAAAAACTACTTCAATAACAACCCTTCAAGCTTTTGGAAAATAAAATAGCATATACTCAAGTAAAATTTATTTTATCATGATAGTTCTCATTGTGGCAAATGAACCAGCTAGATAACCTTCAAATTAGTTAAATGAAAAGACTTACTTGAATATACAATGCTTCCTCCAACCTCTTGATGATCTTGTTCAACGAAGGGCGATCCTTTATGTTGAAACTAATGCATTTATATGCAATTTCTTTAAATGTATATAAAGAACGAGGATCAATTTCATCTTTTATCCGTCGATCAAGTAACTTGTCTAGTTGGTCAGCATAGTAACAACGGACCAAAGCAACAAGATTTAGTTGCTCTTCATCTTCAATGAACCTTGTTTCATTAGCCAACCTGCCCGTCAGTATCTCAAATAGTACCACTCCGTACGAGTACACATCTGATTCTTTGTTGCAGATGTAGCTTTCAAGGTAAACGGGATCCCTGTAATCTTCATTCTTCACAGGCCTTGAAAGGGGATTATCTCTTCGATATCCTGGGAATAAAAATGAACGGGTGAAACCACAAATTTTAGCTTCTAGATCGTCGTATAATAATATCTTTCTGCTGCTGAAGTCTCCATGTATTACACTCTGGTATTCCCCAAATCCCGAATGAAGATACCTGAGTCCTTTTGCCACCCCAATGCAAATTTTTAGGCGCTGAGTCCAAGTTATACTCTTGTTGGGGTCTTTGAGATAATTATTAAGGCTTCCATTGATGGCATACTCGAAAACAATTGCATAGCGTTCAGCACAATAACCGACGAAAGGAGCGATGTTTTCATGGTGCAACATGGAAACTATCTCAAGCATCGAGCGGAATTTGGAATCATTTGACAGCATTTGAAAATCCCTATATGTTGTTATGGCAACTGTCCGATCAGAGAGATGTCCTCGGTAGACCTTATATGGTTCTATGAAAGGAGTTTCTATACTTAAGTTTTTGAACACCATATTGATCTCTTCTGGTGGAATTCGAAAATTTTCTAGTGAGTCTGCAGGGTTTCTCCGTTTGGTAATTGCGGACGCAGCTTGTTGGTTCTGTGAACATTAACACAAACAACTTTGCTTAGTACCGCCGACTGGTACTCCTGTTAACTTAATAAACAATTGTACTCTCTCTGGTTTTAATGAGTCATTTGCAAAATCAAAGAAAAAAAAGCTGGGAGAAAGGTCCGACCGAACTAGACTTATAACATTTAGGGTAGAAGATGACTGCAAGATTTTATTGTTATTATTATTATTATTATTATTATTATTATTATTATTATTATTTGGTGAAAAATTATTTACCACTTATCATATGGTTTGATTGTGTACAAACATAGAGACGAAATTTGTAATTAAGTCAGAAAATAATAAACATGAAGACTTACATGAATAGTCAGTGCGTCCTCAATCGTCTTGACGATTACATCCATCCTAGGGCGATCCTTTATGTTGAAACTGATGCATTTATATGCAATCTCTATAAACATATGAAACGAACGCCGGTCAACATTATCTATGATATGTGGATCAATCAACTGTTCGGGTCCATCACTATAGAAACGTCGAACAAGATTTATCATCTTTGGTTCCATATCATAATTCTTAGGATCCATCCCAGTCAATATTTCAAACATAAGTATGCCGTATGAGTAAATGTCTGCTTCTATGTTCAGGATGTGGCTTTCTTTGTAAACCGGATCAACATAAGTGGAACGTACTCTGTAGACAGGTCTATAAATTTCTGGAAGTGGCTGATTCGCACGGAGTAATACTGAGCGATTAAGACCACAGATTTTTGCTTCCAGATCTTTATTTAACAATACGTTGTAGCTTTTCAAATATCCATGTATTACTCTACCGTGATCCCCAACACCTGAGTGAAGGTAACTGAGCCCTTTTGCAACGCCTATGCAAGTCTTGAGACGCTGCGCCCATGTAAAGTTTTTCCTATTGTTTTCTTCGTGGAGATAGGCATTTAGCGTATTTATAATACCATATTTAGCGTACCTTTCATGGTTTTCTTTTATTTCTGTTCGAATGGTAACGTACCTTTTATTTTTTGAGAAAGAATATTCTGGCGAAAAGACAGTGTAAAAAGGAATGATGTTTTCATGGTGCAACTTGGAAATTATCTGATTAGCCTCTTCAGGGATGATAATTTCATGGTGCAACTTGGAAATTATCTGATTGCCAGATGCGATAATAGCTGTGCTCTTTTCCCATATTTCATAGAGTTCTCCTAAGTCGACATGACGAGAATTCTCAAAAAATTTCCAATCCTCTGAAAAATCCAGACCTGAAGAATTTTCAAAAGTTTCCGTTCTTACAAAATTTTTAAAATTCTCTGTTAAATCCAGACCTGAAGAATTTTCAGAAGTTTCCGAATTCTCTGAGGAAGTGTCGTTGATATCCTCCAGAGTACTTTGAAAATTTTGAAGGTTTAAACCTGAAGAAGACATTGTTTTTTATGTTGTTTAGAAGCGAAGTATACCAAAGGCCTTGTGGCCAAGGAATATTGTGAGATAGTTGATTTTGAAAAAGAAGAAAGTAAAGATTTTATTAGGATCTATGTTAGGAAAATAAGAGGAACTATATGCGGATCTAAATGAAAAACAAAAAATCAGATGCAGAAATGGTCAAACATGATACAGTATAAAATATAGTCTTTTGCATAAAAAGCAGGTTGTTGGTATTGGTTCTGTCAGTTAATCTATTGCAATGAAATAATGCAATGCGCGTTTTTGTTTGGCACAATCCCGATCTGTTTGACATTTTGACTACACTTCTGAGTTTTGACCCGTTTCACTTGCTAGTAAAAAAATGACTTTATAAAAATACCCCCTATCTTTTATATAAACATCATCTATCTATTAGAAGAGTACTCGCGCAATGCAACAGCAGATACCTGATAACCATATTTTTTGCGAGCAAATGAATTTTAATTTAAACTTTCTTAGTTACCATGTTCCAAATACTGTAAAGTAGTAGAGATATGGTTTTCAAAGTATAACATATAAATTATTAATAGTGTAAATGATTAACACATTTATTTTTCAAATTTTATAATTAAATTGATGGTTATAAGTTTAGTGAGTTTTTCTTGTAAACAATTCATTAAAATATACCATTATTAGGGGACGGTTACATATACTTTAAATTAGACTTAAATTTTTAAATTTTACATTAATTTTCTACTATTTTTTTGTATAGTAATAATTTTGGTTTTAAAATTTTAATATTTACTAATATAGTAAGTCACAAGTAGTATAGATTAAGAGTACTATTACTTTTTTTTTTTTTTTTTTTTTGAAATACATTAAGGTGCCATTTGGCTTATATGCAGGGTTAAGATTTGGTATTGGGTTGAAAGAAAAATAGAAAGAGAAAGATAAGGGTTTTGAAAAAAGATATTTGTTTATAATTTGGTATAAGAATTAAACTTAGTATTATATTTTATAAATTATTATAAAAGAAAAAAAAGAGTGAAAAAATATTGGGCCCACAAATACAAAACCAATGTCAGAAAACCATTATTAGGGGTGGGGATTATACATGCCCTCATATTCAGCTTTGATCCAAATGCCAAAATTTAAACCCTCCAACCAAATAACATATTTTGCTTACACTCCTAAATTTTGAATCTGAACCCTCTAACAAACACTTCCTAAGAGTACTATTTACTGTTTGTGAAATGTGATGTATCACAAAGAAAGTACTATAATCGCATGCATAAGATGCTTTAGCTCTTCTCTATTTACTCCGGTTCTTATCTATTCACTGAGAAAAAGGTGACTTAGGTAGGTATATATTTTATTGTCGACTATGCATTTTTCACAACAAGAAAAAGTGATTTTAGTGACTAATCCGTATATTTTATTTTGGTCACTATTTATATGAAAATATAATTTATTGTAATTATTTTTGGTCATGGGTAAAAAGTCAGTGACAAAACTTATAAATGGTCACTATATAGTCATTAAATTACATGCTAGGTATTTTTAATTTAGAATAGTGTTGAGAAATTTGGTCATTGATATAATAAACATTAGTGGCGAAATTTTAGTCACTGTTTCACACATTGCTAATTCTATCAAATGATTATATAAGGGCAATTAGATAGGGGATTGATACTCACATCATTATTTTTTATCCTTTCACCACAACGTTACATATCTAATGCACATGTTACAAGATGAGATATGCATAATTGTGGTGCAAGAATAAAAATGAGTGGTGTGAGTATCAATGACCAATTAGATATATACTTCCTAAAACTTACATATTCATTAATTTATTCAAAAATCGTAAACACTATCACGAGTTACAGATAAAAAGAAAAAACAATTGCATAATAAAGAAATATTCAAAATTGCAAATATTTAACTTTCTTTGGTGCAAGTTTCCCTTAAACATATTATTTAATACATAAACTTTCAAACACAATATTAGTTTTTATAATGGGAATTGATTCGCACACTATTTTTTTTTATAAACACACCATGTTGTACAACATTGTAATACACAGAGAGCAAACAGTAATTGATTCGCACACAATTTTTTTTTTTTTTTTTGATAAACACACCATTTTGTACAACATTGTAATACACAGAGAGCAAACAGTACAACACTGTAATGCAGAGAGTGTGGTGCAAAAATAAAAAAAATTGGTGTGCGAATCACCTCCCTTTTATAATATGTAAGAATGAAAAAAGAATAACTTAAATATCAAACATCTAGGAAAAGTAACTTAAAAAATAAGAAGAAAATGCCGCATTGTTTCAACTTGAAGGGTTAATTTCAGGCTTTCACATCTCATTTCTTTTGCCAAACTTTTCCTTGAATATCTATTACCTGATCCGATCTCATATTACATTGTCCACAAAAAACACATCCGTCCTATTGTTTCATTATCCACTCATTTTCATCGATCATAATATTCTTGGTTCTTTACCATTCAATACGAGAAATCGAACAACACAACCATCTCAATCCGATTCTAATCACCTTCTACATCACATTAAACAAAACACTATTATGTATTATGTATTAAAAACTTATATTTTAATGAAACACTAAAAAATACAATTGCCAAATGTCGGAAACAATAGTTATAAAAATTCTCCATTTGCAAATTTAGTGACCAAAGTTTTCGTCACTGATTTTGCAATTAGAAAAAAAGCCACACTCCACATCAATCGAACAATATTTTTTTATATTAAAAAGGCACGGACCCTAATCTTCAGTTCGACCCGAAGTCATATCTCAGTATCTCACCACATCTCCCAAAGTCCCCCAATCAGAATCAGAATAATAGAACTTAGGATTAATTTACAATGTTTTTAATACATGTTTGGGTATATCTTAGATTTTCAAAAAAAAAAAAAAAAAAAAAGTATATATATATATATATGAAATTGTCCATAGAACTTAAATCTCATCATCATCTACTACCAGCACTGATTCACACAATAACTCAACGTATTATTATTATTTTTTTTTTTTGAACTAGACAATGGCGTAACTATAACCCACGCGCCACGGGTAAACCACAACGGAAACATCTACCACCAACCGCCGCATACTCAACCGAGTTTCTCCATCAAAAAGGTAAAAAAAAACTCATTTTGCTAGAAAAGTGTACAAATCAGCCCCTCATTCCCATCTTTTTTCACACCAAACTACAGGGACCTAATTGTATCTTTCTTCATTCTTTAGGGAGGTTTTGTATATTCGCACCCTACCCCCCGCCCCCACCCCCTCAAGAAAAAGAAAAAAAAATCCCGCCAAAAAGAAAAAAAAAAATTGGGCCAAAAGTTTATAACTGATGCACCTTTTTATTTTGGTGCATTACAGTTATAACTATGATGCACCAATTTTTATAACTGTGATGCACTAAAAAAAAGTGCATCACAGTTATAAAATTTTAGGTCAAAAATTTTTTTTCCCCCCAAATAAAAAATATATTTTTTTGCGGGATTTTTTTTTACTAGGGTGGGGGTAGGGGTATGTTTCAATACTTACCCCTGAAGTTTGAGAAGTTTCAAATTATTATTATTATTATTGTTGTTGTTGTTTGCTTTTTCAGCATGAACACAAAGTGTATGATAAAATGCCTCAATGAAAACTAGGTCGGAATAGATATGGTTATAGGTGGAAATAGGTCGGAGTTGGTTTTTTTTCTTTCTTTCTTTTTTTTCTTTCTTTTTTTTGGAACTAACATTGTCATTAATGATTGAGACTGGTTAACGGTTGTGTACGTACATTGGTTTAGGTATTCAGTTTTATAGTCGATTTTCAATTATTTTATCAATCAGGTACTTATCTAAAGTTATTTTGAGATTTCTATATGCTTAAGCGTTTAATATACATGCTATGTTTCGTCAAGTATATAGATTCTGATGATTGATGGATAATATCATTTAGTTTGCTTCACAAACAGTGATTTCATAGCGGCTAACTTGGTTAAACTAATTGAAAATGCTTAATTAGGTGGTGGCAAATTAAGTGATACTACGTATTGCATGTGGTTATAAGATAGAGCGGCTAAGTGGAAAGTATGTGAAGATTATTTAGTAGAAGGTTATATTTGTAAATAGAACTAATATAGAAGGACTGTTTATGTAAAATAGTTAGTTAGCTTTGTTAGAAGTTTGAATAGTCAAACTTCCCTCTTTTGTATATAAACGACTATTTGCCGCATTTGTCAATAAGAAATTACTTTCATCTTTCCTTAATTTTATAACTTTGATATGGTATCAGAGAATGCTACGCTCTATTTCTAGGTCAGATTATCCTAATTCTTCATGTATTCTTGTTCTTTTACATCAATTGATTGTTTCTACCGTTTCTTTATCTTGATTATGTTCTAATTGGGATTATTTGACGGATTTGGTGTTAGAACAACATGAATTGATTAATTAGGGTTTTGATTGTTCAGAAATTTGGGGATTTTGTTATAATTGTTCATAAGCTTTGATATGACGACTTCTGAATCGAATTTGAATATGAACTAGCAGGGTACCCGCGCAATGCAGCGGCGGGTACCCCGTGACTTAAATTTGTGGCGAGCAAATGTTTTTCCTTTATACGTTTTTTCTAACAATAACTTTACAAATGAATGACAACTTTGAATTAAAATAACTATAAACAACAACAATACAAACCATTTCATATCCAAATAAACATAAGGTCCGAATAAGGAAAGTAACATAAATTTGAAACATAAATTAAAGATAGACATCACTACAGAATGAAATGTAATTTTGCGGAAACATAAATAGGCCAACTATTAATATGCATTATTAGCTGCGACATCTTCATTTGAAAAATCTTTACACTCTGTTCTCGAGTTTATTTTTTGGAGTGAAAGGGAAAGGTTTGAGATGGTAGTAAAAAAAAATTGTGTTCTTGAGATTTTTTAAGAGCGGAGAGGAAAGTAAAAGATAGTAAATTATATCAAAATTACTCTCCTAATTTACTTCCCAAATTGGGATGAAATGGAGTGGTGTTGATTTTAAAGTTATTTTTTTGTTACTTCCTTCTCTTTTCTTTCCAACTCGGGAACACAAGATAAAAAAATAATTTCTTATTACTCTTCTCTTTACTTCACTCATTTTTTCCTCTCCATCTCTTTTCTTTCCGTTTTATACTCGGGAACAGAGTGTTAGAGAATGGAAATAGAAGTAAAGGGATCATTGGGATCACGGTGGCACAAGTTTGAAATTCTCTACTACAATTAGTAATACCAATTTTTGGAACCGACAACATAACTGGCATCATGTGAATGAATCCAAATTTATCAAACAAAAATGTTACTGCTCTTTTATATTATTATTAATGGATGTAGTAGATGAACTTAGTACGAAAAATTATAGTGTGTGGCTATCAAAATATCACAACGAAATCAGACTACATCATAAAAATGATAAACTTAATAAGTCCATTACTCACTTAACCAATTTTGGATAATAGCCCATGTGAAAATTGGTGTAGTCCAACTATTCGAATAACAACCTAAAAATTAGCTTATATAAACTCCCCTAAACTTAAGCACACAACCCTAATAACACACACAAACAACACGCCTACCACATCCTTCTTCTCCATTTGCAGTCACACAGGCTCCACCTACCTTTATATCTCCCTATTATACACAATAGTTAACACACTCAACATATCCTTCCTTTTATCTTCATAACAAAAACGCAGCTCCATTATCTCCGACCTTATTTCTCCAAAACAAAATCATCTCACAAATACAACCCGCGACACTGAATCTTTATGTTTCTGCATAATCTCGAACAACAAACACAAGATATTAATCCTTTATATCAGTAAACGAACAACAAAACAGTACCCTAAGTAAACACACGAATACTATCACATCATCAATATGTTTTCTTATTGGCTTCAAGACCCTTATGAGGGTCTCGGGTAGGTATTTTTTGTAAAGATCAGTGATGATTGTTTGGTAGATCTATAAAGATCGTTTACTCTTGAAGTACAAAGAACACACTGAGATCGTTTGAGTCTTTGAACTCGTAATAAAAACATTTAAATTTCTTTAACTACATCGTTTTGATATTGTAGAGTATTACTGTAAAAAAATAGACCCATTGAGAACAAGTTTTCTTGCTATACCTCGAACTATTCGGTTTGATCTTACAACCATACGGTTCTGGCTTGGTTTGAATTTCTCACTACATTACTATACGTACACCATAGAGTTTGGAAATTTTCATTTGAATCTTGTGACATGAGGAGAGATGTGATGTAATGTGGAATTGTTTGTGAGATATAAAATGGTTTGCGTTGATTTATATGTAGGATGCGGTTACTCAATTTTAATAATCATTATTCATAATAATGATTTTTAGCAGTTACATGTTTTTTAAAATTATTATTTGTGTGTATGCAAGAAGCAATTGAAATGGGTTGTTACAAGTGAATTGAAAGACATTTAATTTGCTTTAATGTGGATGAACAATATTGGCTGAATTGAAAACTTATACAAATATAGTAAGATGTTGAATCTGAATTTTTAAGCCTTCTATTTATAGCATGTCCCAAATGCTTTATAAAGTAGTATAGATAGTGCTAGTAATGGTGTTAATTCCATTAATGATCCATTGTATATTGGTAATTCTGATCATCCTGGTATGGTGCTTACTAATATACCGTTTAATGGATCTAATCTTCTGGGATGGAGTCGTACTATTAAGATGGCTTTAGGTGTTAACTCATGTTAGGGTTTATTAATGGTACTTGTGCTAGGCCAGTCAATGATGCTGAAAAATTGCAGAGATGGATTAGGTGTGATTATATGGTTACATGTTGGATATTGAATTCCATGACTGGTGAATTGTCTGAAGCATTCTTATATGCACAGTCACCATTTGAGTTGTGGAAGGAAATAGTTGAAAGGTATGGACAGAGTAATGGACCACTCATTTATCAACTCCAAAGGGAAATGAACAATATTAGTCAAAGAAACTTGTCCATTGCTGCTTACTTTAATAAACTCAAGAGATGTTGGAATGAATTGCACAACTTAAATGGGGTTCCAGTGTGTTCTTGTGGAAAAATGCAAGAATGTTCTTGTAATCAGGTTGAAAAGTTTTTAGAGATTGAAGGAAGATCAAAACTGGTTCAGTTTTTGATGAAATTGAATGAAGAGTATGAGTTAGTTAGGAATCAGATTCTTTCTATGGATCCTCTTCCTAATGTGAACAAAGCTTACTATATTGTGCAGCAAGTTGAGAAGCAAAAGCAAGTGACAAACCATGTGGCTGATCCCATGGCTTTCTTTGCTAATATGAATCAGAATAGGAATGTCAAAAAGATGGCAGAAGTAGTAAAGTTGAGTCAAGAAATGATGTGAAAGGTTTTAGGCATTGTACTCATTGTGATCAGGATGGACACATTGTAGATCAGTGTTTTGAAAAGATTGGTTATCATGATTGGTAGAAAGGAAAGAAAAATAAGAAGGTTGGGAAGTTAGTTGCTCATGTGAATTTTGGACCAGAAACACCTTTTGACATGGGTTATGAGAATGAATTGCAGGGTGAAGAAAGTTGTCTTGGTTTAGATCAAAAGTTAGTTGCTGCTATATGTCAAGAGATGATGAAGATGGTCAGTGGGAAATCTGCTATGCCTACTCATGGAGGGGCTTCTAGTTCAATGCATCATGCAGGTATGTCACTCCATGTGAGAACTTTTGCTTTATCATCACAGAGCAATGCAATTAGGATTAATGGGTGGATAATTGATACTGGTGCATCAGAAAATATGTGTCCTCACATTACTTTGTTTAAAACCACCTACATCCTCAAAACACCCATAACAGTTCATTTGCCTGATTGTACAACCAAACTTGTTACCATTGCAGGCCAAGTCCAGTTAACACCAACCCTGATGTTGGTTGATGTTCTATATGTTCCTGAGTTCATATTCAATTTGCTATTTATGGGAAAACTTTTGAATACACAGAATTATTTTGCTCAGTTCTTCCTTTCTTATTGAGTATTCCAAGACCTTTCAACTAAGAAGGTTGTTGCTATTGCCAAAGGTTCCAGATGCTTATACACCTGCACATCCTTGGATCCTTCTTCTAGTACTCGAAAACCACCTGTCAATTCCATTAATGTCTTTGATTTCCATGATACTCATGCTATTAGCAACTCTGTTCTGAATAAAATTGTGTCTGATGTACATACTATACATGCTAGACTAGGACATCTGTCTTTGTCTAAAATGATACATCTTGATGAATGTAAAAATCTCAATACTTCTGATTTTACTTGTGAGAGTTGTATGCTTGCTAAGTTTCATAGAATTCCTTTTCCAAAGAGTTCAATTACTTCTCATAATCCTTTTGAGCTTGTTCATGTTGACTTGTGGGGACCATACAAAGCACCTGCTCTCAATGGGGCACACTATTTTTACACTATAGTTGATGATAAGAGCAGAGCCACTTGGACACAGTTTGGTGCTAAGATTAAGTTTTTGAGGTCTGACAATGGGACAGAAGTGGTTAATCATAAGGTTTTACAGTTGTTGTAATCAAATGGTATTTTGCATCAAAAGTCTATGCCCTATACTCCACAACAAAATGGTGTTGTGGAAAGAAAACATAGACATTTGTTAGAAACAGCTAGAGCCTTGAGATTACATGCTAATTTACCAAAGAAATTATGGGGAGATTGTATTTTAGCTGCTACTTGTTTGATTAATAAGATGCCTATGCAGCAATTGTCTTGGAAAACACCTTTTGAAATCCTACATGGTGAATCTCCTTCATATGACAGTCTCAAAACAATTGGTTGTTTATGCTATGATGCTTCTCTAGGTCCTCATAAAGATAAATTTGATCCAAAAGGAATCAAATGTGTTCTCATTGGCTATCCACAAGGGCAAAAAGGTTACAAATTGTATAATCTCCATACTCATGAAGTATTTCATAGTAGAGATGTACTTTTTATGGAGCATATTTTCCCTTTCAAAACCTTAGATTCTTCATCTATTGACACACCCAATATCTTTCTTCATAATCCTAGTTTCACATTTTTTTGAAGAAGATACAGAACCTGTAATCAATATTCCTACACCTATTCCTAATCAAACTGATTTACCCCATGATATACCAAACAACAATATTGAACAAGACATGCCTGAACAGCCTCCTGGTCCTCAACATGTTCCCATTCCTAATTCTCCTATTCATAATAATGTTCCTCTTAGGAGATCAACAAGGACTGCTGGTGCACCAAAATGGCATGAAGGTTTTGTGGGTTCAAAAAGATTTGCTATTACAGTGACACAAAAACCTACCTATCCTTTATTTACACAAAAGGATTTCAAAAACATTCCTCATTCTCATATTGCTTTTCTAGCAAATGTTTTTGATATCTCTGAACTAGTTTCATATTCTGAAGCTTACAAACATCCAGGATGGAGAGATGCCATGGACAAAGAAATAGATGCATTAGAGAAAAATGGTACATGGGAGGTTACTGAATTACCCACTGGTCATATACCTATCATTTCAAAATGGGTGTTTAAGATTAAATACAAGTCAGATGGAACAGTGGATAAATTTAAGGCTAGATTGGTTGTGAGAGGTTTTAATCAAAAGGAAGGTCAAGATTATAAACACACTTATTCCCCTGTTGCTAAACTTGCAACAGTAAGAATTATTATTGCTTTGGCAACAGCCAAAGGATGGCCTTTACATCAATTGGATGTAAATAATGCATTTCTTCATGGTTTTGTTGATGAAGAACTTTATATGCTACCACCAGAAGGGTATACAAAGGCAAAACCAAATCAGGTCAGCAAGTTAGTCAAATCCCTTCATGGCCTCAAACAGGCATCTAGACAATGGAACGAGGAACTGACTAAATTCCTTTGTAGTTTGGGATTTATACAATCCAAACATGACTATTCCTTGTTTGTCAGAAACACTCCTGATCATTTTCTTGATGTCCTTGTGTATGTTGATGATGTTTTGGTGACTAGTGAATCTATTCATGATATTGAAGCTGTTAAAGAAGCTTTGGACCAGAAATTTACCATTAAAGATTTAGGTGAAGCTAAATATTTTTTGGGTCTTGAAATCTGCAGAACTGGTTCAGGAACTTACCTAAATCAAAGGAAATACATCCTTGATCTTTTACATGATTCAGTTCTCACTGCGTGTAAGCGTACTAGTTCACCTTTACCAACCAATTTACATCTTTCTCATGATAAAGGTGACTCTTTACCTGATGCTGGTCTGTACAGAAGATTGGTAGAGAGATTGTTGTATTTGGCAATGACTAGACCTGATATTTCATTTGCTGTACAACAATTGAATCAATTTGTTTCTGAACCCAAAGATACACATATGCAGGCTGTAACTTACCTTCTCAGATATCTCAAAGGCACAGTTTCTAAAGGTGCAATATCATTTAAAGGTCACAGATTTTACTGATGCAGATTAGGCAAATTGCTTAATGACTAGCAGATCTTTAACAGGATATTGCATTTTCATGGGTCATTCATTAGTGTCTTGGAAAACAAAGAAACAACCTACTGTGTCTAGATCCTCCACTGAGGCAGAGTGTAGGAGTATGGCAGCTACCACTTTTGAACTTTTATGGTTAAGATACATTCTTAAGGATTTGGGAGTTTCTGTTCAAGTCCTAATTACTTTGTTTTGTGACAATAAATCTGCACAAATGCTAGCAGCCAATCCTTGTTTTCATGACAAGTCTAAACATGTGGATTTAGACTTTCATTTTACTAGAGAAAAGATTCAGGATGGTTTCTTACAAACAGCTTTTATTCCGTCTAAGCTACAACTTGCAGACCTCATGACCAAGGCTCTTAACAAGGTTCAACATTCTACTATGGCTTCCAAGTTGGGGCTCACAGATCCTCCACCTTGAGGGGGGGGGGGGATGCAAATTATTTAGTAGAAGGTTATATTTGTAAATAGAACTAATATAGAAGGACTGTTTATGTAAAATAGTTAGTTAGTTTTGTTAGAAGTTTGAATAGTCAAACTTCCCTCTTTTGTATATAAACGGCTATTTGCCTCATTTGTCAATAAGAAATTGCTTTCATCTTTCCCTAATTTCATAACTTTGATAGTATGCTAGCTAGGTGTTCAATTGGTCTACCTTTTACCGATCATAATGTAAGTTCCTATTCTAATGTGATTAACTTTCATAATACGGCTTTATAGGATGTACTTCTTGATTTATTGTTTGGTTATTCAATTTGTACGTAAATAGATATTTTATTCCTCACAAGAGGTAAACACAACTAACTCATCTTCGCCGGTTCATGCCATAACAAGCATTCGGAAGTAGTTTCAAGTTTATCTTGATAAGTTTGTGGTCCATAAGCATTTTAATTCATTTTGCGGTTGAATTATAACGACCACATTTTTTATTCAACAAATCAAAGTGCTTGAATCTATGAAAATATATAAAATAAAGATGACGTGCTCGAAATTGACAGGGGACGACTGAGAATCATATGGTTTGGATTCTGAGTTTGATGTTAAAAGATATAACTCACAATATAAATATGATGACATAAATGAGTAGATAGTTTGAATTTTTTGATTCAAGTCAGGAACTATAGCATATCACTATCAATATATCATATACGTATGTTAATTAACTTCATGGATGTGTTGGCATTTATCACCAGTATTTTACTATGATATAATGTTTATGTCATTTGCACCAAATCTAATGTTTTTATCATTTGGCTATCGCAAAATTACGCGTTGCTGCAACTTTTTTTTTCTCCTTTAGTTGTTTTATCATTTCAAGTTTCAAGCTTAAACACCTAAACTATTTGATTTCTAAATGATATGATTAGACCCAAAACTGACTAACCCGACTCTAAGTAAAGTCGGGTTTGGCCATGTTATGTTAGCCTTAACCCGAATAAAATAGATTACAGGATATGGTAGAACCAATCATGGAGGAGTTTGTTAAAAAATTTCAAATGTTACGCTGAGCACGGGGGCCGAATTTAATCGGTCGAGGGTCATGGGCGACCGATTTGGAAATCGGTCAAGCCCTTTGTGGTCAAATATCGGTCGAGGGTGGTCAAATATCGGTCGAGGTATGCAAAAAAACACAATCGGTTGATTTTATGCCCGACTTTAAATGTACACAACAATCCAAAAAATCATAAAAAAGTTACCATTTAAATTAGAAAAAAACTTTACCACTTTACATCCTATAAATACCAGCCTCAAATACACTTCTAAACACAATTCAAACAACTTCTCATCTATATTCACCATGTCAAAGAAAAATACTCCCGCATAAAAAAACCGTCGATCCCGACTACACCAAAATGCAACGGATTTGAATTTCTCTCCAAAAAACAACTTTGAATTAACCGGAATAACACCACCATAAAATCAGAGTATTCGCTTTCGTCCACCCGATTTTGAATGTACATCACGACTACCACCACCCAATCAAAATCAAAACATGTTTTACCTTAATCATCCATTTGATAGATAGATAGATAGATAGAAAAAATAAAAAAAACCCTAAAGTTTCTCTCTGGCGAAAACAGCGACAAAAAGCGATCCACTCCTATAATTCCCTTAATCGATCTTCAACCTTTTTAATTCTTTAATCTGCATCAATTTGTGAGTAGGTTATAATTAATTGGTTACTTCTATAGTGGGTCAGTGGATTTAAATTACACATGTTAGCTTTTGATGTTAATTCACAGTTGGTTATATTAAGTGCATGATCCATTGATTTTTACTAATATAAAACCACTTGTGCTAGGGCCTACTGTTTCAATTGTTATTATAGTACATCTACTATGCATGCTGCAAGCTTTATGATGGGTTAGGATCTTAGACTTTCATGTGTAAAACCCTAATCGTTTAGGTTGGGTTTTTTTTTTCTTTTTCTGTTTGTAAGTTACATGCTGTGTTTGATTGCATTGTGGTCTACGTTGGTGTGTTGTTTGTGGTTGTGGGTTTTGAGAGATGAATAAAGGGTTCCTTAACACAAATAATAGTGCTTTTAAATGTGATTCCAATGTTGGCAAATCAGGTAGAAGTGGTGTTGGTGTTGGTGTTGGCAGCCTCTCGACTAGCTTGGCCAATCAAGCTAGTCTAATGAATGGAGGTAGTAGTGGTACGACATGTGTTACGAGTGGAAGTGGTGCAACGTTTATGGGTGGGAATGGTGATAAGGGTCCCGAGCCTATTATTACCGATTGGACTGATGATGATGGTGATGTTAATTTGTCTACACGTGTAGACCGGAACGTGCATGTTACACCCATGCATAAGGTTGTTGTCGAGAGTATCGATGTGACGTGTGCTGGTTCGGGTAATACGGACCTAATGGCTGCTTCTACTTTGACGAATGATAAGTTTACTAACGATGGTAGTGTTAAATCTAATGAGCAAGTGGGTTCGGAATCGGTTCCAAAGGTAGATTCTCCTATTTCTTTTGCCAATATCATTAATGCTACTCGTATGGTTCCGAAAGTGAATTTTAGAGCATTGGTCAATGAGGATCGTGTGGATAATCATGACACAATGTTGCCTATGGCTGCTATGAAGAAGGTCTTAAGTCAGTATGATAACACACTTGTTGGTTACTTTCTTGGTAAGACCATTGCTTTTCCTTTAGTTCAGAATTATTTTACTAATACATGGGGAAAATTTGGCTTGCAAAAGCTGATGAAGAATGATGATGGAGTGTTTCTTTTTAAGTTTGCTACAAAGGATGGTGTGGATCGTGTTCTGGAACGAGGTCCTTGGATTATACGTAAATCGCCCATTATTCTTAACAAATGGACTTCCACTTTATCCCTTAATAAGAGCGAAGTAAACAAGGTACCTATTTGGATCTAAATGCATAAGGTTCCTTTGGTTGCTTATTTTGAGGATGGTCTGAGCTTGATTGCTACACAAGTAGGGAAACCTATTATGTTAGATACTTATACAAGCTCTATGTGTGTCGATTCTTGGGTCCGTATTAGTTTTGCTCGTGCTTTAGTTGAATTAAGCGTAGATTCAGAACTCAAAAGCCATGTTACAATGGCAATTCCAAATGAAGAAGGTGATAGTTTTACTACTGAAATTATTAATGTTGAATATGAATGGAAACCTCCTCATTGTGGTGAATGTAAAATTTTTGGACATGCTTTGATTGAATGCCCAAATCGTGTTAAGGAGGCTATTTGTAGGAATACTAATGTGGTAGCAAAGGCTTATGAAGCTTCTACTACTTTGGATAAGATGGATGATGGTTTCCTTGGGGTTAGCTATTGTAAGAATAAGGGGAAGAATGTGGTTGCTTCTGCTTGTCCTATTGGGGGTGTTCAACTTAATAAACCTAAACCAAAATTTTGGCGACCTGCCTCGAAGAAGCCGGTTGCTACTAAGGAGAAAATCACTAATGAGGCAAGTACGAGCGGGAATGTTATTGCTACATCGAATCCATTCAATGCTCTTGATGTGGCCGATACCGATGATAATGGTATTCCTTATGCTACAACTGTTTCTGCTAAGGACGGGGCTGATTTGGAGGTTTCTAAAGGTGGAAATGGAAGTACTACTCCTATTGTTGAGAAAATTGGGAAGATTGAAAAGTTTATTATTAAAGGGAAAGTTACTCTTGGGGATGATGATGGTAAACCTGTTAAAAAGGTTGATTCTTCAGCTAAGGTGGGTAACCCATTCTCTAAGGTAGGCAATGTGGTAGTTTCTGACAGCGATGATGATGAAGTTTTTGATGATCACATTGGAACGTTGTATTCTGGAAGTGGAGGTAAGGAGCAGAGTCTTTATAAGCAATGGAAAGCAGATACAGGTGATGGCAACAATTGTGATGTTAACGATTTTGGCCTCTCTCCTGCACAAATAAAGGCTGCCGGACTTCAAGACTTTTGTCTTAACTAGGTTTTTTTATATTTTTGCATAAAATTTTCTGATGATTATTATTTTATGTTGGATTTTGTTTAGTAGTCTTATTGGCTGTAGCTGGTTGTCATTTATGGCCTGTCATAAATGATTTAGTTATTGTGTCAAGCGATTGCTTGTGGTTAATGTGGTACTTCAGCCACATTCCATTGTACTTAAATGCTTTTTTGGAGTAATATATTTTACCGGGTGGAATACCCTTTACCAAAAAAAAAATAATTGTCCATTTGGCCCACCGCAATGTCCTAATATAGATTATCAACAAGAACCAAGTGCGTCATCGTATCGTCCTAACATGGATTTCTTGCATTCTTCCCAACCGTATCAAGATTATTCCATACTTCATAGTGCTAATCTTGAAACGGATTTGGAGGATTATATGGCAGACTATTCGACTCAACAATACTCGACCCATAACTATCCGAGTCAAGATGCTTCCATGGGGTAAGGTTCGGGTAACGGTTCGTACTACGGTTCCATTCCTATTGAAGATGATGACGATGTCAAAGAGACATCACCCATCAAACCAAAGAAGCCTTCATGACGTGCTACAAAGGTTAAAGACAAAGGCAAACTGCCCAAACCGGCCAAAAAGAACAATGCATGGACAAAGACGCAAGAGATCGCTTTGTAGAGCTTTCATCTATGTTTCGAAAAATTCCCAGAGAGGAAACACTATCAACAGGCACCACTTTTGGGAAGAGGTGATAGCGTACTTTAAAAATGAAACTGGTTCAGAATGGACACACGGCTTGATCACGACCAAATGGAAGACTAGGATTCGTAATAGGGTTGCGAATTTTTGTGCTATTATGGATAATATCAAGGATACTCATGGAGGTGATAGCGTACTATTTTTTTTCTTTTACCTAGCTTTGATACCATGTAGAAATCAAGGAGAGAAAATGAACAATATATTGACCAGTTTCACTAGACAATGAAGGTTACAAAACATTATATAGAAAACAAACTAAACTAACAATATGAACTAAACGGGCCAAACCCAACGGGCTTATGGGCTTTTATTATCTAGGTCGAAGACTTAGTTAGCTCTTCATTCAAATGTGATCATCGAGAATCATGGTGTTCTGGCCTCATTATACACAATGTGATCATTTCACGTCATGTTGTGTTTGGGGAATCTCATTTTGCCTACTACTCTTTTTATTCTAAGCTTTCTAGGCGATTCATAATGCTTTTGGATGGCAAGCTGTCCCTTTTGTTTTACCTAGTTTCTAATCATTAGCCTCCTTGAATCCAAACACTAATGCTACACATGCGACTCTCCGAGATGTGGCATGTCCTAGCCATGATGCGCTAGCCAAGTTGGTGTCTCATAACGTTGCACGCGACTCCAGCCCTTCCAGCCATGAGACACATAACACAGAAACACGCAACTCCAGCCCTTCCAGCCATGAGACACGTAACACAGAAACTAACCCCTTGAAAGTTGAAATACACACAAATGAAGATCATTGACCAAACGTTATAAAAAGATGTTAAATCAATAAAGGGAGATTTACATGTATATCCTTGTAAAACTTTATTATTACATCAAAGTACTTGTAAATTTTATAATTACTTCAATATTTTTTCAAAACTTTAAAATACACAAATTTATCCAAAACAGTATTTATATCATATTTAAATACATTTAATATTAGAAGTTATAATGTAAATATAAATGATATATCATACTACCTTTGTACCCATATTCTTTTTTAATTGAACAAACACATTAAAGGTCTTTATTGGAGATTATATTGAAATTAGAAAACACCTAATCTTTGATAATAATAATAATAATAATAATAATAATAATAATAATAATAATAATAATAATAAATTCATGATGGTGGTGAGATGAACCATTCATTTTTGGCAATATACTAGGGAAGAAATTGAAACCAAGTTGTCATGTACATGTGACGTACGTCAAGTGTTGTGGTTGATGGTAAGATACAAGTGGTGAAAAAAGGTGTGAGCTGTGAAGTAAGAAAGTAATAAAAAACCGTAATTTTGTTAAAATAGATCATTTCTTTTACTTGCAGTCGAAAGTTTCAAGAGTTACCAATGAGCTCCTACACGTAATTTTTTTCAATATATTGGCACAAGGGTGAAAAGGTAAAATGACATATCATATTATATAATGAAGTTTTGAAATTTTTTTCAATAATTTTTTTCAATTTTTTTCAATATACATTTCAATATATTGGCACAAACTAAGACCCTAATCAATCGAATTGCATCAGCATATCTTGTCTACAAAGTGATTTGATGTTGTGAGCATTAATTTGAAGTAATATACAGTAGGTGTTATGAGCCCTAATTGGAAGTAATTTTAATTTAGGCTACTGCAGAATTTTGATGAAAACTTTTGTACACGCTTTTAATGGTGTAATTTTTTATTTTTTTATTTTATTTATTTTTTATTTTTTTTTCACTTTAAAACTCTTGTACACGTTTTTACATATCTATTTCCTACACTTTTCATATTTTCTTATACACGCCTCTCCGCGTGATATAAATGAATCATTCCGTGGAAAAATAACAGTCTATAAAGAATACTTTTTTTGTAGTGACTCTTTCCAATTCTCATCATTCGTAAACTGAGATCAGTAATGGATTCAGCTCCTTCACCAACACATCCAGGAAACGTTTCTCACAACTCCAAAAACACCGAAGCTCGCTCTAACCTACACTCGATCCCAGACACGTTTGGATCTGGAACTCGACAAAATGCACTTGGGAAAGACCAACAACACACTCTAAAGGGTCACACCGATGAACAGAATCAGGCGCCAGATATCATAGACGTTGCTGGAGTCCGAGTCACTTCAAATCATGACGATGATGTACACGTGAAACCTCCGCCTTCACTGGGAGACATGGCTGCTGACAGACCAAAGTCTGAAGCTAATAATGATGATAATGTACCGGTGGAACCTCCTCCTTCACGAGATAAAGTTCGTGAACCCAATCCAAGTTACGAAGATAATAATGACGATGAGGATGAGGATGAGGATGATTGTCAACGTCCTCCGCCTATGACTTATAATGGTGATCGTTATCGTAGGCACTAGATAGTAGTGATATGGAAAACTGCTTATGATGCATCTTTAACATCAAGTATATCTTTAAATGGTGATCACTATGGTATGCATGCACTAGCTAGTAGTAATTTGGAAATAAATGCGGGTCATGTTACGCATGACCTTAAATGTGATGTTTTTGTTGTTTGTTGTAATGTTTAATTGACGTTAATGTAAACTTTGATATCTTAATTAATATCTTTTTTATGATATCTTATAGCATAGGGTGTCATCACTTAGGGTCAAACTTTCACCCAGTGCTACGTTAGTGTCACATCAGGTCTAACTTTTTTACCTTAACTAAAAAAAAATCAATTAAAAAAAATAAATAAAAAATAACTCACCTATTTTCAAAATCAACCCCTAAAAGCCTAAACTAAAACTAATACTTCATTTAATAACTAACATAACATTTAATCTTAAACATTTTACAATATGAATTCATTCAAATACGATAATAAACATTACATAATAAACATTAAATAAATGTTAAATAAAATACATTACGATACGCTACCATACGAAAAACATACACATAATTTAATCTGAGTACCACTACTAGAAAACAGGGCAACAATGACGGATTTACTGACGGAAACAAATCCGTCGGAGATTACCGACAGAATTACCAACGGATTACTGACAGAGATTATTGCCGACGGAGTACCAACAGATTTCTGACGGGTTACCGACGCACAGAATTCCGTCGGTATTTGATCACCAAATACCGACGACCTCTGACAGACTAATGACGGATGGGAGATACCGTCGGTATTCCGTCAAGAAAATCGATGGATTATCAACGGACGAAGATCCGTTGGTAATCCGTCGTTGATTACTGACAAATTGCCGACGGATCATCGACGGTCGAAGATCCGTTGGTATTCCGTCGTTAATTACCGACGGATTAGTGACGTAAGGTTATTCATTTGTTATCTCTCATTATCACCAATGGATTACCGACGGAATTTACGGATATATATATATATATATATATATATATATATATATATATATATATATATATATATATATATATATATATATATATGTATATATATGTATGTACTACTCTTGTTTTTTAAGACCTACTGTGACAACCGGCAGTTTAGGGAGCTATTTTAAAAACCCGCATTTCAATTTAAGTTCGTTTATAATTTTTATTTAAAATTTTCATTTCACGACGAACTTGTAAGACCTATTTTATGGATATTTTAATTAATGACGTTATGGAATTCGTGAATTATGTTCATAATTCATTTTTGATTATGTGATCGGTGATGTAAATTTGAATTCTCACTTGGTACTACGTTGACTTTGGCACTAGGATTACCTAACATAGTTTTATGATTCGTCTTAACGAGTCCGTTATATATTTTAATTAATTACGAGAGGTTCTCGTGTGATATGGAAATTTTAAAATGAGTTCGGGTTCGGGCCACGTGTTTTTACATCTACCCACATTACCCGCTCAACCGTAATAATATCTTTATTATTACTATTATTATTATTATTACTCTTATTATTATTATTATTATTACATTAAAAAAAAAAGAGAGAGAGAAAAAGTTAGTATAAGGGTGTGTTTGCCCGGTTTTGACCCACACACACCAACACAAACCCTCACAACTCTCTCTCTCTAACTTATCCCCATTTCCCCTCTTTGAAAACCCTAGCCGCCGAGTACTGTTCCGGCCAACCGCCGGTCACCCAACAAAACCACCACCACCATCTTAACCCTCATCTTCTCCTCTTTCTTTTGAGCTAGAACACGCGCCCTAACTCCCCCATTAACACCAAATCCGAACCAAACAATCACAAGTTCATCATCATTTTCTTACTATTTCTTGAATATCTCTTCGATTTGGCTCTATTTTGGAAGGTAGGACGAGTTTTAACTCGAGTTGTTGGTTCGAATCGTGACCAAGAGTCACGGATTTCATTATTTTTTTTTCGAATGGTTATGATTCTTGTTACAAGAATCATGTGGGTTTCAATAAAAATGGTTTAAAAAGAAGTTTGGTATCCGATTGGGTTGTGTTGGGTTCGATTGGTGATGGATTCGCGGGTTTCATGGTTTGGTCGAGGGTGTTGTGACCTCGATTTGGAGCTAGCCGAGACCTTGTGGTCTCGGGGTTCTTTTCTTGCGCTCGTATGGCCATACCGAGACCCTCTTAGGGGTTCTCTTTGGGTGTGGTTCGAGTCTATTGACTCGATGGGTATTATGGTTCGACTCTTTGAGTCGCGGCTTTTAGCCGAGTACTACGTAGTTTGCCGAATTGACCCTGGTTGTCGAATGATTTCTTGGCCGAGACCCAAGTGGTCGAATGGCTAGTTTGGAGTGTGGCTCTTGGAGCTTATTATGTGGACACTTGAGGTTGTTGATTCGAGTCCTCGTGACTCGTGGTTTTGAGCCGTGACTCAAGTGAGTCGAGGGCTCGGGTCGGCTTGGTAAACCGACCCACACATTAACTTTGTTAATGTTATAATTTGTATAATTGTGAATTTGTTGATAATTATTGTTGTGGCATTTATTTTTTTCGGCCGAATACTTTGGGTCGAATTGGATTTGGTTATGGTTTGATATTGAGGAGTTGTTGTCGATTGGAATGTGATATGAGGACCGGTTATGAGACGGTCGTTAGATGACGGAGATAGGTTAGTCGGGTACCGTAGTCGGACCTTATTGTTGTAGCCCGTGGTTGAGATTGTGATTGGACGGAGAATTATTATTTATGACTTTTCCTTATTGTTGGACTTGGACAATGAGCCGAGGGTCATGACTCGGACATATGACCATTTCGTATAACTCAATAAATATTAAAAGTGAAACGAGAATAATAAAACTCGTAATAATAATTATTAATAATATGAACGTTTATACGAAAGTATATACGTGAATAACGTATATATAACTATATAAACGCGTATATTAATAATAATAATAATCACGAGTCGTATTATAAATAATACGATTAGATATATATTAGGCTACGAGCGTGGCGTAATATTATTAAACGTATTATTATTAAAAATTGTGTTATAAACGGGAAACTCCCGACAATTATGAAACGTTTAATAAAAAGTCATTTCGGATATATAACGAATAAACTTATTGAGTTAGGCGAAATTGTTGTCACTCGGGTCCAGGTAAGTTATTATTTGCGACATTCGTGTTGTCTCGGATATATGACGACTAATATAGACGTTTTCTATAAGTAAATAACCACTCAACCGTAAGGTCGAGCCGGGTTATTTGGTTATATGAAATGAACATATTAGTGGGCATCGTATCCTGCGACGCCCATAGGTTGTAGTATATGTAAAGGGTAATAGATTGCGAGTGTATATATCGGGAAATCTGGCCAATTTGGCGATATATACGAGGAATTTATTAAACTATGATATATACTATATAGTAATTATGTGCTATGTGATTTATATGTGCTTTAGATTGGGTGTAATCTTGGAACGGTATATTACGTAAATAAATATGAGGATTATCAAATCGACGGATTTGGTAAACTTTGGCGATTTATTTAAATGATATATTGGGCTAATATTAGATCTATAGTTTATTATATGTTCTACGTGTGATCTTGTTGGTTTGTTTTGAGTCGACCCACCACCCGTATGGATACCAAACGCAAATACACCAAACTAATACGAACTGGATTTTCGGAAATAAAACGGATTCTCGTCCGGGTTTGGGAATATTATATATTTGAGGAAATGATTTCTGAAAGAGTTAATATTGTTAGGTCGTGCCAAGTCCGTAGTTGCTGTTTCGTGAGTTATCATACATCTTATTGCTACCTACCTCGTCTTGCTATTTTCTGGACTTGAGGTGAGTCATAGCCCCACTTTTTACTCTTGAACTATGTTTTCAATGATTGGGGTGAGAAACGTGCAAATCATTTTACGTGGACTATTATCGCTTTTATATTCTTTCTAAACTTGCTATGCGTATGGACTAGGATGTATAGTCAGCTTTAGTCACTTCTCTTGTGTACTATTCAAGGTTGGCTTATTTGTTATTGTCAGCTTTAGTCACACCTTTTGTGTGTACTATTCAAGGTTGGCTTATTTGGTTATTGGTGAATTGTCAGCTTTAGTCACATGTATGTTGTGTGTACTATTCAAGGTTGACTTATTTAGATACTGTAGTGTGCACCTATAGGTTATTATACTTCGGAGGTTATCCGAGTTATTATTGGTATTGCGGGGGCTACCCGAATATCTATGATAGTACGGAAGGGTATCCGTGTGTTTTGTTATTGCGGAAGGGTATCCGTGTGTTATGTTGAGAGCGGAGGGTATCCGCAGGCTTTTAGTGAATCCTTAGTCTAGCTAGCAAGCGTTTTGCGTATATGTCCACTATATTATTAGTTGAACTTAAACCTATGATCTCACCAGCGAAAGCTGACTTTTAGCACGTTTTCTCAGGTATTTAAGTGTTGAGGTGCATGCTTGGATTGGAAGGCTCGGCTGAGGCACACGGTTATGGATCTATATTTTCTGAACTCTGATAATTAAATTTGGACCTATTGTTATTTTATTTTGGGCCTGACTCTGAAATGATGTTGGGATAAATGTAAACCTTAAAACCCCGTATTTTGGTTGTGTTTTTACTATGTTTACTTTATCTCGTTCTATATTGTCTTGTGTTGGATACCAATCCCCGTAGCACCCCGAAAGCTTGTTAAGTCTTCCGCTGTATCAAATTTTGGGGGTGTTACAGATTGGTATCAGAGCCAAGGTTATAGAGAACTAGGTAAATAAACGCCTAAACTATAACCGTATTTTTATAGAAAATGATCCTTGACTACCGCCCGCCAGCCGCCAAGCCGAAGCATCTTCTATTATTTGAGGTATTATGAGATATTTGAGATGACTTGAGGTTTATGGATTTTAGTAATAAGATGGCGTTCTCGAGGATTTATATGGTCTATGTTTTATAAACATTTTAGTAATGCGGTGTTTGAAATTCTTTTATTGAGATTATATATGGAATTATTTGATGAGTATGTTTGATATGGTTTTATGAGTTGTGATTTAAGTTGTTTTGAAACACTTACACCTACCCTACGCCGTTGTCACAGACTATGGCCTCCCATATGCCTGATGTCGTCGAGGACATCCTTACTGCACCAGTGTTACCTGCACAGTTCACTATGGCATCTGATGATCCTTACCAGATGGCCATGACTCCAGCTACTGTATCACAGGCAGCTTCTACTTCAGCACTACCTGCTGCATCTACACAGGGACCCTCATCTTCTTTAGGGCTCCCTGGTACATCGAGGCAGCTTACTCTTCATCAGGCTTTGGCTCGTGTGGCACCACGCTTTGCCCACCGAGCTACGGCACGCATGTCGGTACGCCCTACTCCATCACCTTTACAGATTGATGCTCATTCTCTTTTGTCTGAGGCGCCACCCACATCATTGCGTCGTCGTCCTAGATCACCTACTACATCTCCACATGGTTCACCTAGTAGGAGACGACGAGTGATGAGGTACTCTTCCGATGAGGTGGAGGAGTACGAGGGTGAGGATGAGGCTGATGACCCTGAGCGGGAGGATGACCCTCAGGAGGCTGAGCATGGTGATGATGATGACCCTGAGGAGGAGGATGACCCTCAGGAGGATGAGATGCCTGATGATGATGATGATGAGTTAGCACCACCAGCTCAGGCTGAGGAGCCTGATTCACCTGTACACCCGATTGAGCCCGATTCACCTGATCATCCGTTCTTGTTTGAGTTGCCACCTGGTAGTCCAGTGGAGTCGGATGCATCTTCTGAGATTTCTGCTGAGCATGCAGAGTTGGGTGAGATTGGCAGGTTGTGGGCTCGGATTACTGAGCTTAGTGACAGAGTTGCACGTGTATCTGATCGACTTGAGCGAGTTATTGGAGAGTTTTTAGCGGACTTGAGAGTTGATTTGACTGTTGCTGTGGGCAGGGCTACTGAGCTGAGGAGAGTTATGATGGATGTCCACGAGCATATCGATAGTTTGCAGCGAGGATTTGTTACTGCTCGTGAGGCCGACCGCAAGCTTTGGCAAAGGAATGCCGAGTTAGAGAAGGAGGTGGCTGACCTCAAGAGAGACCGAGACACCCATAGCGTGGAGTTAGGATCGTTATGGAGGGATCTTGATGGCTTGAGGCAGGAGTTGAGGATTCTCCGTCAGCCCCGTGGCTAGTTGCTTGAGTTATATTATCTTGTTGCTTTCTTAGCCGAGGAGTGTTCGGTTAGAAAAGCTAGTTATCATATTTTGATGTATTTTGTTCGGTATTCGTCTCTTTTGGAACGATTAGTACGTTTTGTGTTATCCGTTAGTTGGAAAGATGTTAGATCGCTATTGTACGGTTGATAATTATTAGTATATGGTATTATGTGATTTTGGGTGTTATGGAAATTGAGTCCTTATTCGCTTATTTGTTGTTACGTGGTGTATTGTTGCTATTCTTTCCATGACTTGGTTTCGTTGAGATGTTTTGTTGAGCATATCGATAAGTTCTATTGGAGACTCATGAACTTGTGTGATGTTACAGATCAATGGCACCCCGTCGAAACCCCGTTAGGTCTACCAGGACTGGTCCTGCTGTGACTACTCCTACTCCTGCTCGTCGAGGTCGTCGACCTACTCGAAATGTTGAAACCCCTACTCCTGACAACCTGGACACCACTAACCGTAACAACAGGAATCAAAATGTTGATGTTCAGGGAGACAATGATCATGTTCCACTTAATGCACCTACTGTGGATCAAGCCATGATCAACCAACTCGTGGAGCAAAGAGTTGCTGAACTACTCGCTGAGTCAAATCATTCCAACAATTCTGCTAGAACTTTTCCACCTGTTCGTGCTAATGGATGTCAATACAAGGAATTCAAGATTTGTGGACCCATTGAGTTTGGTGGAAATGAAGGAGTGGTTTACTTAGTTAGATGGATTGAGAAGACTGAGTCAGTGTTTAATGTCAGTGGTTGTGCGGAGAATGCGAAGGTAAAGTTTGCTTCTTTTACTTTCAAGGATGAAGCTTTGACGTGGTGGAACAACTACCGAAATGCAGTTGGGAGTGATGTAGCATATACTATGACTTGGGAGCAATTTAAGTCCTTGTTGATTCAGACTTACTGCCCAAGGAATGAGGTCAAGAAGCTAGAGATTGAGTTTTGGAACCACAAGGTGAAAGGTAATGATATGGCGACTTACAATCGTCGTTACCAGGAGTTAGCCTTGTTGTGCCCAGATATGGTGAAAACTGAAACTCAAAAGATCGAGAGGTATACTGATGGTTTGCCTGTAGCTACGAGGAATGATGTAATTTCTGCTAGGCCTGCAAACATCCATGAGGCAATCACAATTGCTCAACAACTTATGGATTCGTTGGAATTAGAAGAAGCTGATAAGGAGAAGAATGGAAAGAGAAAGAGAGACCGTCACTCTAAGAGTAATGATCACCGAAGCAAGAGACAAGCTAAGGCTTATGCTATTGGGAATGGAGATAAGAAGAATCAGAACGGTGATGCACCCAAGTGTGATCATTGCCATCAGCATCACACTGGATGGTGTAGTGTGAAATGCCAGAATTGCTCAAAGAAAGGACATACAGCTAGGGACTGTAGAGCTCGACCCCTTGCAATGGTTCAAGCTACTCCTGAGATGAGAAATAAGGCAGATGTTACCTGTTATGGGTGTGGAAAGAAGGGACACTATAGGAATGAGTGTAGAGAATCACGGAACCGTGGAAATCAAGGCTCGGGTGGTAATGGGTACAATTATGGAAACCGTGGAGCTGGAGGAAATCGTGGACGACTAGATAATGGGGACCAACGTGTGGAAGCTGGAGCTGCTCAGGGAAGAGTGTATGCACTCGGGAACGAGAGAGGAGAAGATCCGAACGTCGTTACTGGTACGTTCCTTCTCAATAATCGTTATGCTTCCATACTGTTTGATACTGGTGCCGATAGGAGTTTTGTGTCCACTACATTTGCACCCTTACTAGAGAAACCCCCGATGGCCTTAGGAATTGGATATGATATTGAGTTAGCTAATGGAAACATAGAAAGGATTAATACTATCATTCGAGGTTGTACGTTAAATTTCTTGAACCACCCTTTCAACATAGATCTTCTACCCGTCACGTTAGGAAGTTTTGATGTAATCATTGGTATGGATTGGTTGTCGAAGTATCGTGCTCACATACTTTGCGACGAGAAGATCGTGCGTGTACCCTACGGAAAGGAAGTCCTAAATATACTAGGAGACCGAAAGGATTATAGGAGCCCATCCCGATTAGCAGTTATATCTTGCACAAAGTTACCGAAGTTAATGGAGAAGGGATGTTACCTTTTCTTAGCTCAAATTTCTGAGAAGGGAGAGACGAAGAAAAAGGAAAGGTGCATTGGAGATGTGCCTATAGTTCGTGATTTTCCTGATATGTTTCCCGATGATTTGCCGGGAATCCCACCGACTAGACAAGTGGAGTTTCAGATTGAGTTGATACCTGGTGCTGCACCTGTAGCACGAGCACCATATCGTCTTGCACCTACCGAACTGGAAGAGTTGTCGAAACAATTGGCAGAGTTAGCCGAAAAGGGATTCATAAGACCAAGTTCTTCACCATGGGGAGCCCCAGTCTTATTTGTGAAGAAGAAGGATGGATCGTTTCGTATGTGTATTGACTATAGAGAGTTGAATAAGTTAACGGTGAAGAATCGATACCCGTTACCTAGGATCGATGACCTGTTCGATCAACTTCAAGGATCGAGTGTGTATTCGAAGATCGACTTGAGATCGGGATATCATCAACTTCGGGTTCGCGAGGAAGATATTCCGAAAACGGCTTTCAGGACCCGTTACGGGCATTACGAGTTTCAGGTGATGCCGTTTGGGTTGACTAACGCACCAGCAATATTCATGGATCTCATGAATCGTGTGTGCAAGCCATACTTGGATAAGTTCGTGATTGTATTCATCGATGACATTCTGATTTATTCAAAGAGTGAGAAAGAGCATGAGGAACATTTAAGACTCATTTTGGAATTGCTCAGGAAGGAGAAACTTTATGCCAAGTTTTCGAAATGCGAATTTTGGATTCCGACAGTACAATTTTTGGGTCATGTGATTGACAAACAAGGAGTCCATGTGGATCCTGCAAAAATTGAGGCGATAAAAGATTGGGCTGCACCTACAACCCCGACCGAAGTTCGTCAATTTTTGGGTTTAGCTGGTTATTACCGAAGATTCATTGAGGGATTTTCGAAGATAGCTAAACCATTGACCAAATTGACTCAAAAGAGTGTTACGTATGAATGGGGAGATAAAGAAGAGGAAGCGTTTCAATTGCTTAAGAAAATGTTGTGTAGTGCTCCTATCTTGGCGTTACCAGAAGGTAACGAGGATTTCGTCGTCTATTGTGACGCCTCACATAAAGGTTTAGGAGCCGTGTTAATGCAACGAGAGAAAGTGATAGCTTATGCTTCCCGACAGCTCAAAAAGCATGAGAAAAACTACACTACCCATGATTTGGAGCTAGGTGCTGTAGTTTTTGCTTTAAGAATATGGAGACATTACTTGTACGGAACCAAATGTGTTGTGTTTACCAACCACAAAAGTCTACAACACATCTTGAATCAAAAAGAGCTCAACATGAGACAACGACGTTGGATCGAGTTGCTAAGCGATTATGATTGTGAAATTCGCTACCATCCTGGTAAAGCAAACGTTGTTGCTGATGCTCTTAGTCGAAAGGAAAGAGTACCACCATTACGAGTTAGGTCATTGGGAATGACTATCGTATCGCCATTACCATCTCAAATACTCGAAGCTCAAACGGAAGCGTTGAAAGCAGAAAATAGATCTGCCGAGAATATATTTGGGATGGCTGATAATGAGAAAGGATTTGTTGAGCGTTCGGATGGATTATTATGTCTTGGAGATCGGATTTGGGTACCGTTATATGGAGAAATTCGAGAAGTGATTATGCATGAGTCGCATAAGTCAAAGTACTCCATTCACCCTGGTTCCGATAAAATGTACCAAGATCTTAAGAAGTTCTATTGGTGGCCAAATATGAAGGCAGATATAGCATCGTACGTTAGTAAATGCTTGACATGCGCCAAGGTTAAGGCTGAACACCAGAGACCGTCAGGACTGCTAACGCAACCAGAACTTCCAGTCTGGAAATGGGAGCGGATTACTATGGACTTCATTACCAAATTACCGAGGACAGCTAGCGGTTGTGACGCTATCTGGGTAATTGTGGATCGTCTGACAAAGTCTGCTCATTTCTTAGCTATTAGTGAAGATGATAGTGTGAATAAGCTTGCAAGGTTATATGTGAAGGAAATTATTTCGCGTCATGGAGTCCCGATATCTATTATTTCGGATCGTGATAGTCGTTTTACGTCAGCCTTGTGGCGATCACTTCAAACGGCTTTGGGGACGAGGCTTGATATGAGTACTGCATATCATCCCCAAACCGATGGTCAAAGTGAGAGGACCATTCAGACGTTAGAGGATATGCTTCGTGCATGCATCATAGACTTTGGTAAAGGCTGGGAGAAGTATTTACCCCTTGCGGAATTCTCCTATAATAACAGCTACCACACAAGTCTTAAGGCTGCACCCTTCGAAGCTTTGTATGGCAGGAAGTGTCGTTCGCCTATTGGTTGGGCAGAAGTTGGTGATAGTCAACTTACAGGCCCTGAGCTTATTTTGGAAACTACCGAGAAAGTAACTCAGATTCGTGATCGGTTGCAAGCCGCCAGAGATAGGCAGAAGAGCTACGCCGATCAGAGACGTAAACCTTTAGAGTTCCAGGTTGGAGACAAAGTGATGCTGAAGGTCTCGCCTTGGAAAGGTGTAATACGTTTCGGGAAACGTGGTAAACTCAACCCACGCTACATTGGACCATTCTTGATCTTAGAAAGAATTGGGCCCGTGGCTTATAGGTTGGAATTACCGTCCGAACTGAGCAAAGTTCACGACGTGTTTCACGTGAGTAATTTGAAGAAATGTCTTTCTGATGAAATGCCCGTCATTCCAATGAGGGACGTTCGTGTTGATGAGAAACTGAATTTCGTGGAGGAACCGATCGAGATTTTAGATCGTGAAGTTAAACGACTCAAGAGGAGTCGCATTCCGCTCGTCAAGTTTCGTTGGAATTCCCGACATGGACCAGAATTTACGTGGGAACGTGAGGACGAGTTCAGGAAGAGATATCCGAAGCTTTTCACTTCGTAGATAAAATTTTTTCCGAGTGAAACCCGGGACGGGTTTCCTTCTGAGACGGGGAGGATGTGACAACCGGCAGTTTAGGGAGCTATTTTAAAAACCCGCATTTCAATTTAAGTTCGTTTATAATTTTTATTTGAAATTTTCATTTCACGACGAACTTGTAAGACCTATTTTATGGATATTTTAATTAATGACGTTATGGAATTCGTGAATTATGTTCATAATTCATTTTTGATTATGTGATCGGTGATGTAAATTTGAATTCTCACTTGGTACTACGTTGACTTTGGCACTAGGATTACCTAACATAGTTTTATGATTCGTCTTAACGAGTCCGTTATATATTTTAATTAATTACGAGAGGTTCTCGTGTGATATGGAAATTTTAAAATGAGTTCGGGTTCGGGCCACGTGTTTTTACATCTACCCACATTACCCGCTCAACCGTAATAATATCTTTATTATTACTATTATTATTATTATTACTCTTATTATTATTATTATTATTACATTAAAAAAAAAAAGAGAGAGAAAAAGTTAGTATAAGGGTGTGTTTGCCCGGTTTTGACCCACACACACCAACACAAACCCTCACAACTCTCTCTCTCTCTAACTTATCCCCATTTCCCCTCTTTGAAAACCCTAGCCGCCGAGTACTGTTCCGGCTAGCCGCCGCCACACCGCCGGTCACCCAACAAAACCACCACCACCATCTTAACCCTCATCTTCTCCTCTTTCTTTTGAGCTAGAACACGCGCCCTAACTCCCCCATTAACACCAAATCCGAACCAAACAATCACAAGTTCATCATCATTTTCTTACTATTTCTTGAATATCTCTTCGATTTGGCTCTATTTTGGAAGGTAGGACGAGTTTTAACTCGAGTTGTTGGTTCGAATCGTGACCAAGAGTCACGGATTTCATTATTTTTTTTTCGAATGGTTATGATTCTTGTTACAAGAATCATGTGGGTTTCAATAAAAATGGTTTAAAAAGAAGTTTGGTATCCGATTGGGTTGTGTTGGGTTCGATTGGTGATGGATTCGCGGGTTTCATGGTTTGGTCGAGGGTGTTGTGACCTCGATTTGGAGCTAGCCGAGACCTTGTGGTCTCGGGGTTCTTTTCTTGCGCTCGTATGGCCATACCGAGACCCTCTTAGGGGTTCTCTTTGGGTGTGGTTCGAGTCTATTGACTCGATGGGTATTATGGTTCGACTCTTTGAGTCGCGGCTTTTAGCCGAGTACTACGTAGTTTGCCGAATTGACCCTGGTTGTCGAATGATTTCTTGGCCGAGACCCAAGTGGTCGAATGGCTAGTTTGGAGTGTGGCTCTTGGAGCTTATTATGTGGACACTTGAGGTTGTTGATTCGAGTCCTCGTGACTCGTGGTTTTGAGCCGTGACTCAAGTGAGTCGAGGGCTCGGGTCGGCTTGGTAAACCGACCCACACATTAACTTTGTTAATGTTATAATTTGTATAATTGTGAATTTGTTGATAATTATTGTTGTGGCATTTATTTTTTTCGGCCGAATACTTTGGGTCGAATTGGATTTGGTTATGGTTTGATATTGAGGAGTTGTTGTCGATTGGAATGTGATATGAGGACCGGTTATGAGACGGTCGTTAGATGACGGAGATAGGTTAGTCGGGTACCGTAGTCGGACCTTATTGTTGTAGCCCGTGGTTGAGATTGTGATTGGATGGAGAATTATTATTTATGACTTTTCCTTATTGTTGGACTTGGACAATGAGCCGAGGGTCATGACTCGGACATATGACCATTTCGTATAACTCAATAAATATTAAAAGTGAAACGAGAATAATAAAACTCGTAATAATAATTATTAATAATATGAACGTTTATACGAAAGTATATACGTGAATAACGTATATATAACTATATAAACGCGTATATTAATAATAATAATAATCACGAGTCGTATTTTAAATAATACGATTAGATATATATTAGGCTACGAGCGTGGCGTAATATTATTAAACGTATTATTATTAAAAATTGTGTTATAAACGGGAAACTCCCGACAATTATGAAACGTTTAATAAAAAGTCATTTCGGATATATAACGAATAAACTTATTGAGTTAGGCGAAATTGTTGTCACTCGGGTCCAGGTAAGTTATTATTTGCGACATTCGTGTTGTCTCGGATATATGACGACTAATATAGACGTTTTCTATAAGTAAATAACCACTCAACCGTAAGGTCGAGCCGGGTTATTTGGTTATATGAAACGAACATATTAGTGGGCATCGTATCCTGCGACGCCCATAGGTTGTAGTATATGTAAAGGGTAATAGATTGCGAGTGTATATATCGGGAAATCTGGCCAATTTGGCGATATATACGAGGAATTTATTAAACTATGATATATACTATATAGTAATTATGTGCTATGTGATTTATATGTGCTTTAGATTGGGTGTAATCTTGGAACGGTATATTACGTAAATAAATATGAGGATTATCAAATCGACGGATTTGGTAAACTTTGGCGATTTATTTAAATGATATATTGGGCTAATATTAGATCTATAGTTTATTATATGTTCTACGTGTGATCTTGTTGGTTTGTTTTGAGTCGACCCACCACCCGTATGGATACCAAACGCAAATACACCAAACTAATACGAAATGGATTTTCGGAAATAAAACGGATTCTCGTCCGGGTTTGGGAATATTATATATTTGAGGAAATGATTTCTGAAAGAGTTAATATTGTTAGGTCGTGCCAAGTCCGTAGTTGCTGTTTCGTGAGTTATCATACATCTTATTGCTACCTACCTCGTCTTGCTATTTTCTGGACTTGAGGTGAGTCATAGCCCCACTTTTTACTCTTGAACTATGTTTTCAATGATTGGGGTGAGAAACGTGCAAATCATTTTACGTGGACTATTATCGCTTTTATATTCTTTCTAAACTTGCTATGCGTATGGACTAGGATGTATAGTCAGCTTTAGTCACTTCTCTTGTGTACTATTCAAGGTTGGCTTATTTGTTATTGTCAGCTTTAGTCACACCTTTTGTGTGTACTATTCAAGGTTGGCTTATTTGGTTATTGGTGAATTGTCAGCTTTAGTCACATGTATGTTGTGTGTACTATTCAAGGTTGACTTATTTAGATACTGTAGTGTGCACCTATAGGTTATTATACTTCGGAGGTTATCCGAGTTATTATTGGTATTGCGGGGGCTACCCGAATATCTATGATAGTACGGAAGGGTATCCGTGTGTTTTGTTATTGCGGAAGGGTATCCGTGTGTTATGTTGAGAGCGGAGGGTATCCGCAGGCTTTTAGTGAATCCTTAGTCTAGCTAGCAAGCGTTTTGCGTATATGTCCACTATATTATTAGTTGAACTTAAACCTATGATCTCACCAGCGAAAGCTGACTTTTAGCACGTTTTCTCAGGTATTTAAGTGTTGAGGTGCATGCTTGGATTGGAAGGCTCGGCTGAGGCACACGGTTATGGATCTATATTTTCTGAACTCTGATAATTAAATTTGGACCTATTGTTATTTTATTTTGGGCCTGACTCTGAAATGATGTTGGGATAAATGTAAACCTTAAAACCCCGTATTTTGGTTGTGTTTTTACTATGTTTACTTTATCTCGTTCTATATTGTCTTGTGTTGGATACCAATCCCCGTAGCACCCCGAAAGCTTGTTAAGTCTTCCGCTGTATCAAATTTTGGGGGTGTTACACCTACATATATGTGTATCGTTGTAAGTAACTGTAAACTTGTATATAAACCTATTTATGGATTGCTATTTATGTGGAACAATTAAACCTCGGTTTATTCCGTGTGATGTGGGAACTCGAGCAAAATTTAAGTTCTATGCGTTCATATCATCTTTAGTATTTGTCGATGGCTTTTATTTTAAGTGTTAATAATTTAAGACTTGTAATAGAAATAATGACATCAATCCGTTGGTTTATCGAGCGCGACTTTCCCTTTTAAACAAACGGCTATTACGTTCTTTCCATCTATAATAAGTTGTGGCGCCGATAGCCAACATCAACCCACTATACTTTACACACCACTTTCATTCGAGATAAGAATTAAGAAAGTTGATCGCATCAGTCTATCGACCAACTATACCTTGAAATAGCCCAAAAACCTAGACCGGCCAAGACTTAGACCGAAATAGCCCAAAAACCTAGACCGAGGACCGGACCGAATGTGTTTGGTCTGGTCCGGGTTGGTCCGGTCCTTCGGTTGGTCTAATCCAAGAAGGCAAAATGGTTGTTTGTACGCCGGATTGGACCGAGACCAAAATAAGGAAAAAGTTGGGACCGAGACCGGACCACTGGTCCTTCGGTTCGGTCGGTCTGGTTGGTTTTCTCGGTATGTCCGGTCGGTTCGGTCGATTTGCTCAGCCCTAGTTAACGCAAATGACACTAATTATTTTATGTTTTCTTAATTTTTATAAAAACAAAGATTTAGATATTTCATGTTTTAATTATATTTGTGATTTTTAAAGAAAGGCATTAACCTGATTTTCACCAAAATCTATATTTCCCTCCCCACATTTTCACAAGTCCCGCCCCAATTTTCCCCAAAATCTAAATGTCCCTCCACACACTTTTCACTCACCTCAAAATTGCTTTTCATTTCACAAGAATACGCCTACAACCTGCTCCCCATTTTTCTCTCACTATGCGAAACTGAATAACCATAACTAATCCCATTTTAAGTCAATTTCTTTACAAGTCAGGTACTTTACTTTACTTTTAATTTGATGTTTTAATGGGTTAATTTTATGTTTTGGTGATTTTCAAATTTAGGGTTTATGAACTTGCAAAACATAAGCTGGATTCTAAGCTTAGTTTCCAATGTCAATGTTTGTGAATAATATTCATTACTTGCTGAAGTTTTGGTGTTTTATGTATGTTAATTGCTACAAATAGGTCATCTCATTACTTTCTAGATTGTGGGTTTTTTTTTGTATGTTAATGGTGTGCAAATAGGTCTATTTGTTGCTGAATTTTGGGTGTTTTCGTTTATGTTAATGGCCTGTAAATAGGTCACTTTGTGGTTGAATTTGGGGTGTCAAAGTCAAGATGAGACTGCTACACAATTGAAGGATCTAGCTCGTGGACCAGTACGGAAATATCGATCACATAATGGATATTTTGTCAATGGTTACAAGTTTCATACACGTTCATATGGTAATGGTCGTGTCACACAAAATAGCGGTGTATGCGTGAAAGGATCAGTTTATAACGACGATGTGTGTGACTACTATGGAATGTTGGATGAAGTGTTAGAGGTCGAGTATCATAGCGAATCAGCTCGTAGTGTTGTTGTGTTGTTCAAGTGTCATTGGTTTGATCCGGTTCAAGGGGTAAAGGTTAATCAGAAACATGGTTTGGTTGATATCAAATACAAGTCTAAGTTGCGCACTAATGATCCGTATGTTCTAGCATCACAATCAATTCAAGTGTATTATGCATCATATCCTTCAATGACAAGGGATTTGAAAGATTGGTGGGCTGTTGTCAAGACAAAGCCAAGGGGCATTTTTGAATTAGCAGATAATTTTAGTGACGTTTCTGATGATGAAAATTTGGATGAGGAACGTTTCTTTCAAGAAAATGATAGAGTAATGTGTACACCAAGCACAAGTACGAATGAGGAAATTGAACCTATTTGTCTTGTCATTGAAGGGGAAGTAGAAGAAGTTGATAATGTAATATATGAAGAAGATATTGACGAGGAAGGAGAGTTTGAAGATTTAGATTACGATTCAGATGAAGATATGGAAGATGAGCTAAGTCTATCTCATCATTCTTCGGATGATGATTATAGTATGCCTTTATAGTTTTACACCTATATAAAAGTAATAATGTTGTTATTACGTTGTTTTTCAACAATACAAAATATTAATGTATGTCTTACGCTTTTGTAAGTTCTAATTTTTTTCATTCTTATTGTTATTCAGGTAATTGATTGTTGTCCAGACCCTACTTGACATCGACTTATAAGACTTGATCCATTTCTATATTTGCGCATCGGTATGTTTTCTTTTTAAAGTTAGTTTTTATGGGTTAAAATTGCTTGTATAGGGCTGATAGTGATCGTGTTTGTTGAAACAACATGTTTTAGTTCTATTGAATTTAAATTGGTTATGATGGGTATGAATGGGTCATATTGGGTTAGTTTATGATGAAATGGGTCATTTGGTGTTGAGATGGGTTACAGCGGGTTGAAATTAGTTTTATTTAATATAAATTAGTTATCTTGCATATGAATGGGCCGTATTGGTTGTAATATACTCAAATAGGGTGTTTAAAGTTGAAACAGGTCATGGTATGTATGAATGCATCATTCATTAATGGTTTGGTGAATGATGAAACGGGTTGGCATTGGCCAAAATGGGTCAGTTTGGCTTACACTTACTAATGTTGTGTACGTTTTGGTTGTATCCAGTTGCAAGTATCTCAGATGGAAGAAAGAAGTTTAGGAGCTGCAACAAGGGTACAATTGACATGAAACAACCCCAAATTCCATTACTATCTTTTTTTATATGTTGTACATCAGATATCATCCATTTTGACGTATTTTGTATTGAATTTGTTATTCGAATATTGGATTGGGACTTGTATTTGCAGATTTTGTAATATGATTTGAATCTTTTGCGATATTTTGTTTTATAGGATTCTACCAAATGTAAATAATTATGGTGGTAATTAACTCCCAAAAACAGCTACAAATTTGTGACGGGATAGTGACGGAACACTAAATTTTATTTTGTCGAGATATTGACGATTATCCGTTGGCAAACTCCGTCAGCATTTTCTGACGGGTATCCGTTAGTAATACCTGTCAGGATCCGTCACTAAAATCCTATGGTAACCTTTAGATAATTAATAACAGATTAATAACGGAAAATTCGGTTGGTGATTTTTAAAATCCGTTGGTAAAGTCCGTCACAAAAATTACCGACAGCGATATTACCGACGGAAACTTTCTGTTAGTAAACCGTCGGTAACAGCTGTTACCGACGGATTAATGACGGATTTGACCGTCATTGTTGCCCTGTTTTCTAGTAGTGTACTCCCCGCATGCGGAATCATACGAAGGAGACCTGTATGTAGGAAATTCCTCAATGAACGCCAACCTTTCTGTTTCTTCCTTCATGTGTTTCTCCTCCCACTCTTGTTAAAGCTTTGCTTGCTTTGCTTCAAATTCTCTAAACGTCTGTTCGCCAACGCTTATGTCATACAGCTGTTTTGCAGTTAAGCCAAAAGGATTATCTGCCTCGTCGGAATAACCCGTAAATGGAGGAGACTGTTGTTGCTCAACAAATCTAGGTGCATCAGATAAAGTTGAACCATGTTCATAACCAGGAAATGGGGGAGTCACTTGTTGTGATACAGAACCAACAACTTTGTTTTCCTCATAGCTCCACCGAATTTTGTTGTTCATGTTGGATTGTATCTGTGAAACACAACCCCACAATGTGTCTTCAATGGCCTCGTCTTTCTTGCCTTCCTCGTTCAAAAATTTGTCAATCACAGCTTTTCTTTCCCCAGAAATGTCTGTGCATTCCGCGTATCGTTGTCTCATACGTTCTTTTTTTGCTTTCGCAAGCTGAAACTGATTGATAACGTCAATGATAGCCTTTTGTTGATCAACATCTTCTTTGTCTCATTGTTTTTGAATAATCACTTGCATTTGTTTGACGGAATGTGGCAGAAGACAAGCCATGGCGTTTGTGTATTTTTTTTATTAATAGTGTATGGAGTGTGTGAAATTGGCTTGTAATCGTTGGTATTTATAGTGGTGGGAAAAATGTTTTGATTTTTTTTAATGCAACTAGCCGTTTATAAACATTGGAGGGCCAAAGTTCTAATTTTTTTAAATCCAATGGCTAGTTACACGTTGGTAGGGGGTAAAATGATTTGTTTTAATTGATTCTACCCTTAATGCCACGTTAAAGCCTTAACACAGCACTTAAAGCATCTATTTAACGTAGGGGGCAGTGTGTTTAACGTGGGTTTAGCGCACGAAAGTGAAAGTTTTACTCACTTCAAAAGTGAACACACTGTGTGCTCTTAGAACTTTAATCTTGCTATTTTTCCCGATGTAAAAGTTTTTTAGCTGAAACAATCTACAATACAAGAAGTTGTTTGATACATTAAATTTGACAAACTAATATATGAGTTTGGTTTAACAAAGACAAATAAATAAATAAATAAATAATTAACTTTTTTTCGAGTGTTTTTAGGTGTTGAAATATATGCTCTGAAAAATCGCGCGTGATTTGTAGATTCAAATGTGATTTGTGATTTGAAATGTGATTTGTGATTTGAACTTTAAAATACATGGCATAAATCACATGTGATTTCATATGGTGTAATATTATCCATAAAACAAAGTTTTTTGAAAGTATATTGATGTATCATCTAATTGAAAGTTCAAAAAAAAAATCCCGTCGCAATGTTGTAACGGTGTATTTTATGAAGCTTGTTGATTTAATGTTTGCAAGATTTTATTTTATTTATTTATTATTTTTTTTAAATAGATGGAAAGTGAGTTGTTTTATTTAATCAGAAAATGAATAGTTAAGCTTTTCTTTTTCTTTCTTTCTTTCTTTTATCTTTTTTCTTTTTTTAAAGATTTTTATTTAACTCATCTCACTAATATATATTGTGAAACTTTATTCTTATATTATATATATATATATATATATATATATATATATATATATATATATATATATATATATACTAAAAGGCAGTACGTGGTACTGTAGCAAACACTGTAGCTATAGACAGTGTTTGCTACAGTGATGTCAACAGTGATTTGGTGAGTCCGGCTACTGTAGCAACACTGTTCTTTTTTATTTTTTTTTATTTTTTTTTTATTTTTTTTTTCCAAACCTTGGCTTTAATTTTAAGGTGGTGCCGAGACAAGGGGAGGGGGAAAGAGCAATTTTAAACCAAAATTCAAACCCATTTTTAATATAAAACTTTTTAAAAATTCGGATTAATAAAATGAAAATTAGGGTTTTGATAAAAATGGTTTTTATTTAAAAAGAAGATGAGAAAAAGAAAGGAGATGGTGGTGGTGCGTGGTGGCAGCGGCGGTGGTGGGGGAATGGTGTGTTCGGGTCACTTTGGCGGCGCGTTTGTGGTACGGATGTAACGAGAAAAGCCCGATCTACGCGTTGGTGAAATAAAAAAAATTTTGCCGGAATATTTACCGGTGACCGGAAATGTTTTCCGGCGCAGTGGGAGGGTGGTGGCCGGCGGCCGGATTCAAGAGAGAGGGGAGAGAAAGATTTTAGAGAGAGAAAGTAGTGTGTGTGTGTGTTTGTGTTGATATGAAATAAAATATAAAATTTTTGGTTTTTATATTAAATGGGAAGGGGGTTAAATGAAAATTGAAAAGTGAGGGTTGGTTTGGTAACTTAGGGGCGGAGGGGGTATTATTGCCATCTTGGCAATACTTTTCGCAGAAATGGTTCGGGGATCATTTGACGTATCAAACGGACTCGGAAAATTACGAAACTTACGCCATTGTTTACGAAATCATTTTTCCTATGGAAACGAGTATAAATTTACAATACTTTCAAGACTTCAATAAATATCAATATATTTGGCAAATGCGATACGTTTCGAGTTAACATTCCCGCAGCAACGCGCGGATACCCCGCTCGTTTTAATTATATTGAAAGAAGGTACTAGGAAAATTAAAGTTGGACGAATATAGTAAAAGAAGTTAGAATGGCAGTAGGTGTCTAAAAGAAGCATATGGCACAGAGCTTTTCTTTTAAAGTGTGTGTAGGAAATTCTTTTGGGGTTGACTATTGACTTGGAGGTCCACCTCTATACTCTACAAGTCTACATTCCCACGACTTTTTTGGCTTGAGTCCAATAAAGCTATAAAAAAATAAAAGTAAACTAACTCCTAATACCGTCTTTCACAAATTATAGGTTTCAAAACCGTCTTCCACGATGTATAGAGGAGGTTGAGACGTAGACAACCATACCCTTACATAAGGTAGAGAGGCTGCTTCCGGTTCTACATAAGGTAGAAAAGGAGCTACGATCTTTTGTAGGGAGTGATGATCGAACCCTTGGGGAGGTTGAGACGTAGACAACCATACCCTTAACTAAAGTAGAGAGGCTGCTTCCGGTTCTACATAAGGTAGAAAAGGACCTACGGCCTTTTGTAAGGAGTAAGGATCAAACCCTTGACATCTAGGTTAAGAGGCAAGGTGTTTTGCAACTGATCCAACCCTACTTGTTCCAATAAAGCTATGGAAGGTGGAAATAATAATAAGTTGATTAATGTGGAAATATGAATTCTTAGCCGCTGTGTGTTATACCACGAGCACCTAAAATGAGTTTGTACACGTTTGAACTCTTATATTACTTTGATTGTTTGGAAAATCTATTAGCACCATTGAGCTTTTTTTTATTATTTCCCTTGTGTAAATCTTTTATGAGGAATGTTCGAAAGACTTAAAAATGTGTTTAAGCCATGAGTTAAATAAGATGATTGAGTTTGCATACAATTGAGTTTCTTCCATTACTGCTCTTTTATGTTAAGTAAGTCAATTTTTAAGTATAGTATATAGATATAGATAGATTTATAGGTTTGACCCGTTTCACTAGAAATTAAAATTTTGACTCATTTCATTTAGCAAAACCCAAAAATCAAACTCACTACAGTAACTTTTCGTTTTTAATGCAATGTTTTTCGGTTCAACTCTAATAGCCGCTAACTTTTGGGTTTCAATTGCTCTATGTGTTTTGAGTCTATTAAGCCCATGTGAAACACTTTTAATGGAACATTTGAACTGTTCCATTTTTATCTTAAAGCCTTCCACAGACTTTTGCACAACCAACACTTGTGGCCACTCTAGACCCATTGGACGTGTTACAGTTTTAATGTAAAAGCTGACCCGTTTCATTTTCAATCCCTGGAAACAAAACATGATACAGACTACACTTTTGGGTCTAACCCAGTCTGTAAAAATCCAATAACCTAATCTGTGTTGTGGTTCGAACAATGAAGAACAACCCCATAATAAATCTGACAGTAATTTTTTTTAACAATACTTTTTCTGAATAGAACTTAGTGATTGAATCATTAACAAGCCAGCATGAAGCCCGGGAAGTTAAATAAATCATGATCATAATACTAAATAAAACATCCTTTCGATATGGGAACCATCATCAAACTGCGACACCATGCAAAAAAATGATCCCTTTGAGTATGTCCTTTACGACGACCGGTCACAATGTAAACGACAAAGTATAAATGGTGTTTTGATGCAGTTTGCATCTACACAAATGTACAAGACATCAGTAGTAATCACGCAAAAAAATGTGCATAAAAAAAATTGAACTACATTGCAATCCCTTTTTCATATACACCGTTAGAGAATACGGTCTTTGTACCAGTGTGGGAATGGCATCTGCGGCCGGCGTTATTTATCACCATACCGGTTCTTCGTACGTTTTCAATCGTTGACATTATATTCTTTCTCTTATAAAGATATAATTTGTGCATAAGTGATCTATTTTGGTTATCATAAAAGTATAATAAAGTTACAATAATGTGGCAGTACTGCGGTAGTAATCATATTTACTATATTATAAAGCATAAAGGCCTACTATTAATAGAAACATTTAAAATTAAGCAATACAACTTCTAAAGCTATAAGTACAACAACTAATGCTACTTATAGAAATTCCCTTCATATTTAATTTTAACATAAAATTAATACTAACATTAAATACAATAAATCAATCATTATGTACATTAAATACAATTAATTAACTGGTCAATAAATATAATTAATGCACTTATTAAAACACCACTTACATAAGAAATACAAATTATCAAACATATTGTACAACCAACTTAAACACAATTCCCGCATTAAATGTCACTAATCATACTATATTATAAAGCATTAAGACATACTATTCATAGAAATACTTAAAATTAAGCAATACAACTTCTAAAGCTATAAGTACAACAACAAATGCTACTTATAGAAATTCCTCTCATAATTAATTCTAACATACAATTAATACTAACATTAAATACAATAAATAAATCATTATGCACATTAAATATAATTAATTAACTTGTCAATAAATACAATTAATGCACTTATAAAAACACCCCTTACATAGGAAATACCAATTATCAAGCATATTTTACAACCAACTTAAATACAATTCCTGCATTAAATGTCACTAATACAAATAATAAAGCATATTATACAAATATTTAAGCCCGAATGGGCAATGGGCCAAATGGGCTCGAGCCCGAACGGGCACAGGTCAAACGGGCTCGAGCCTGAACAGATACGAGCTAAACAAAATTTTTGATATCCGTAAATTTATTGTCAAAAAGAACATAATAAACTAAAATATGTTCACATATTGTAAAACCAAGCAAATTACTAAACAAAATAATAATAATAATAATAAATAAAATAAAAAAACTAAGCAAAATTTAATCAAACTTTTGCTATAAAAAAACTAATCAGTAAAGCTATTGCCAAAAAACGTACAAATAAAATATATTATTAGCCGTAAAAATTAAATTACAGGGTGCCCGTAGCTGCATCGCGCGGGGACCCTGCTAGTTAGCTTTAAACATCTTTGACAAACAAGATAACCAGAAAATTATGCATATTTTATCAAAAAAACAAGCTACTTAAAACATAATTTGCCTGACAAAGATCAAAGATTTTTTCAAATGAATTCTTTTTGTAATATATTAAAATCATATAATACTTCATGTAGCTGTTAAAAATAAATTTTAATTTTTAGCTTCCACTCCTGCATTGTCTATGCGATCATTAACAATTACATCAATAGCTACTTTTGCCAAACAACCCTCGCTTAACATGTGCATTTGCAAAACTGTTCATGTCACATGTCTAAATCATCGGTGCAGTCCTTACCTTTTCAAAAGTGCATGTAAGAAAGCTTTGGTGCAGTCATTTAGTAACAAATAAACCAAAGATTTATAAAAGACTCATGCAATTAAGGCATGAGTCTTTGTTTTATTTGAAAAAAGCTTTTATATATAGTTCACATTTTTTACATCATTTTGAATGTTTTGTTTGTTTTTGCTTACAAGATATTTTAGGGTTAACTTTGGTTACAAATTTATATTTCTACAAAAAGTTTTATTTAATTTTGGGCTAACTTTTGTCTACAAATGTATGATAATTATTTGTATTATTACACCAATCTACACACATTATACTATAGGGAAATGAGAAAACTAATCAAATTACACAACCACTTCTTTTTCGGAAAGTACAAAAAAATATATATATAAAAAATAAAAAATAAACAAATAAAAATCAGGATTTACCAAAATACCTGGGATGTGCTAGATTTCTTGATTTATAAAACTATTGTTGATCATCGTTAAACAATGAAGTCGATAGAGTCCCTAGAGTGTCACCGAAACATTTCTTTCGCTTCTTCATGACATTACTAGTTAAAATCATCACTTTGGGTACCTAAAGTTGGAGGTTCATGAAGGGTTTATATTATAACCGGTGTCAGACCTAGGATCGAATCTAACATGGTTATGTACGATGATAACCCTAATAGTGCTATGTGGAGGTGGTGTACGTTATCCACCATGCTATAGGTGCGCCACATCAGCTTTTATTATATAACTTCCCTATGGAGTATAACACAACACCTAAAAAAAACTTTCCCCGATAACGTTTCTATAAATTTCCTATGGAGTATAACACAACACCTAAAAAAATAACTTCCCAAATAATGTTCCTATAACACACCCACAAAAAATAATCAAAACATCACACATAAACCGTTTGTTATAGCCACAACGTGATACCTATAATGCACCCAATGGTGCAATATAGAGGTATTATAGGCACCAAATTGTGTCTATAACATGTTGCACCGAGCACTATAAGGACTTTTAATAAGATATTAGGATATGTGTATTTAAATAATGTACTTTTAGTGATAACCACATAGATTTAACTTCTCGTAATCAACTTTGTTATAACTATTAATGCATAAAATTACCTTTATTAACATATTCAGACACTATCAATAACAAAATTCTTATTTTAAAATAATGTTACTGCGTATTGAAAAGATACAATAAAATTGTAAAAACATTTCAATTAAAGCATTATTTCACCGAATTAACAAAGAAAACAAGAAAAAAGAAATAGTTTTGCTAACAACAACCAATAATTTATAGTACAATTCATTGCAAGAACTTGAATCATCCAATCACAACCAGTTGTTTGTTGTGCTACCATGTTTTCGAGATTCTACGTACCTTTTTCGGAATTGTCAACTAATCATAATTATACATTCTTGACTATACAATAAAGTATATATTGTTAACCACAACTTTTTTGTTAAAAGTTTTTTGAGTAAGTAAAAGTAAAGAAATATAAATTAAATATATTCAGCCTAATTTTGAAAGAAACAATTTTATTTTAAAATTAACAAAATCACCATTTTTTAATCACTTTCATTTTCTTTCTTTCCTAAAGTGATTTTCGAAAACACAATTTTTTCTGTCTCACTTCATTTTATTTTATTTCATTCCTTAAATAATACTCAAAAATACAATATTAAGATTCTTGTTAGCAGACCCCAACTAGAAAAATAAATTAACACCCATAAACCAAACACATGTAATTATATCCATCACACTATCAAAAGTCAAAACAAAATATACACCCACAATTTTCAACCTTTTGGTTTACATAAAAGCCAAAGTCTTCTTTCTTTCATTGTTCTTTTATTAACATCTAATGTGGTTCCTGGTTACATTCTAAGGTAGGTCTTGAAAATTTTGCATATATCGCTTTCTAAACAAACTTGGTGCCTAAGATAGTTCCTGCCACCACCTATCAATGTTGTAGCGCCTTTGTCTATAACCTATAAAATTTCTAAAAATAAAATCGTCATAGTGAGTGAAGTTTATGATTAAACGAAATAAAATATGTCAAAAATTTATGAACTTTCATATTGCAACTTTATACGTATAACTCATTATATTTTTTTGGGTAAAAGGTCAAAAATGGGTGTGTGTGGGAATCGAACCTGTGACCACTTAGCTAGTAACATGCTTAGTACACACACCCCTTCCATTAGCTCTGGGGCACCAGTTCCACGTATAACTCATTATATATATATATATATATATATATATATATATATATATATATATATATATATATATATATATATATATATATATATATATATATATAGTGTATCTTTATTTTCAGAATCCTGTTAAGTGCGGGAACTGCGAGAACTTTAATTTTGCATTAGAAAACATGTATGTTTTCTTACATACACCTTAATATACATACCTGCGTAACATACATGTTGCACTTAACAGGGTTTTATATGAACATGTATGTTACGCAGGTATGTGTATTAAGGTGTATGTAAGAAAACATACATGTTTTGTATGAACATGCATGTTTTCTAATGCAAAATTAGAGTTCTCGCAGTTCCCGCACTTAACAGAGTTCTGAAAATAAAGGGCCCCATATATATATATATATATATATATATATATATATATATATATATATATATATATATATATATATATATATATATATATTCTAAAGTTTTACAAAGTTAATTAAAACATGGTCATAATAAGTACTAGTATATAAAGTGAAAAAGTTACTCCCTCGGTCCCAATATTATCGTCCACGTTTTCTTTTTGAGTTGTCTAAAAAAGATAGTCCATTGCTAAAAATAAAAGTTAAAATTATTTAAATTTACCATAATACCCTAATCCAAATTATTATTTACAAAATTAAATGAAAGCATTAATTAATTGTCAAAAGGGTAAAACTGTCATTTATTTGCTTTAATACATGTGTAAACTTAACAACCGTGGCTTCTCATGATTTGCCTGGTTCGTACCTTTGTGTTACCGTGATTGGGTTGATCTAGTAACATGGAAAATGATGAAACGTACGATTGCTTTTGAAAACTTTGGGTATCCTCACACGGGTCAAAATTTATTTCATATGTTACAAGATGTAATAAAAGAGTATAAATTACAAGATTTTTTTTTCAGTCTCATTTGATAATGCGAGTAATAATATAAACGCCGTCAAAAAATTAATACTAAAATACCAACCCCCTTTGAATGTATTTTTTTTATCATAGTCGATGTGTTACACACATCATAAACTTGGTTGTGCAAGACAGACTAGCGGTAGAAGAAATAAGTTGGATAAAAACTGCTTTTAAAACTATGTTACAAGATATATTTTGTTCGTGTAAAGCTGGATATAAACATCATATGAGATTGTGTACGGAGACGGATTCCATTTTTTAACCCCTAAATGTAGCATTCTTACAGGATGCAATTCGACTTATAAAACGTTTTTATGTTAAAAAAAAAAATACTTTACAGTGTTTTTATGATGAAATTGCCAATGCGTGTTTAGTTAGACCATTTTCTTCTGAAAATTGGTTTACTATTCAAAAAATAACCGAATTACTCAATGGTTTTAAAAATGTAACAACTTTATTATTAGGTGTTTATTATCTCATTTCATTTGATACTCAACCAAATTTATTTAATGTGTGCAAAATTAAGCGAATACCATTGAAATGGTCAACTATATTAAAAAATGGTTGAACCCATGAAAGAAAAACTTAGAAAATATTTCAAAAAAAATTCCACCGGTAATTACTTGTGCTGTATAACAACCCGCTATTTTTCAGGTCAATATTCGTTATTTAACTCAAAATATTTATTTATCTGAGAACAATTAACATATAACTTTTTAGTTAAATAAATGTAAAATTATGAATAACTCTTTTGTGCATGATAACTCTAGACTATATTTAGTCTACAATATTTCAATACGCTACCACTACTCCAATTCGTAATTTAATTTCTAGGACATTTGCATTTTTTTATTACGTACGGCACTCCCAATGGATATTTTAATACATTCTAGCACTCTTTAAAACTATTACAAACATGCAAAAATTTATTTCTTATATTTTTCATAATTCTTTTACTAAAAATATTTAATTTCATTTATTTAACTTAATTTACAAAACTATTATCCAATACCTATTCATAATATCCAATACACTCACAAAATACATTTTATACAAATTACACATACTTTCTTATTATTTTTACCTATGGCCACCCCCTCCTATAATCAAACAGTAAGCTACTACATTTTTTTTAATACAAACCAAGCTTTCTTTTGTAAAACCTTGACTTTGACCTTTTTAAACACAAAGTAAAACATTAAACCCTTTGGTTATTATCCAAGCATGCATGCTTATTTATTTATTGAACCTAGGTGTAGAGTCTTATTTTATTAAGTATGCCATGCTTACTTTTATAAAAGTTTTGACCTTTGACTCTCTAACTCAACAAGTAACTACTTAGGCCATTGTGTATAAGACCAATAAGTAGACAAAATATTGCCATGCTATCTTTTCTTCTCTCTTTTAATCGACTGCCACAAAAACCAAACGCCACCCCTATATATTGTATAAAGATTTCTTCTTTGACCAAAGACCTTTTTACACAATAAATAAACTTCCCAACTTATGGTTAAGGTAAAAGTTAGAAGTCCTTTGGTCTCTTGTCCTCCTTTTTGTCGACACCAAGCCTCGACACACTTTCCCATTGTATTATTTTATCTAAGCTAGTTACTATCTAAGCTAGTTACTAGAAGTACTTTTATACTAAAAAGGCCATGCTCTTTATTGGTTATAAAAGGAGAAGTCCTTGCATACATTTATCACTTGCAAAACAAAATAGTCACTCACTTACACATATAAATTGATTAAGAGCTTATTTGAGCTTATTGGGTGTTCTAATTAATTTACTAAGCGTTTAGGAGTTATTATTTGGGTTCACTTGAGTTCATCATCATCACATACACTTCCTAATTTTTAATTGCGGTTAAAGTTATCAGACCTAGATTTACATGCACCTTTTCCAACTTGTGATACCTTACTTGAGGTAAGTACTCACGAACCCCTTTTGCTTACTATTTTAAATCGCTTTGGTGTGGAATGCATGGATTATACTTGAACTAAATTAACTATTATTTTATATTACTTATTGAACCCTCGTTTCACTACTTGTGCTTGTAAGTAAACTATACGTGAACCTAAACTTAAACTATATTGTTTGCACTATTTTATGAACTTATTGAACGCTTGACATATTATGAACTCTTTTAACTTGATTTAAATCTTTTTACATATTTTAAAATCTTTTAACTTGATTTAAATCTTTTGACATATTTTAAACTCTTTTAACTTGATTTGAACCTTTTGACATATTTTAAACTCATTTAACTTGATTTGAACCTTTTAACATATTTTAAACTCTTTTGACTTGATTTGAACCTTTTGACATATATTTGAACCATTTTGACTTGATTTGAACCTTTTGACATATTTGAACTCTTTTGACTTGACTTGACCTTATAACTTGACTTGAACTTTTGAACTTGACTTAAACTCTTGGACTTAATTATGAACTTATGACTTGTTTTGAACTTAATGTACCATACGTTCTTGACTTAAAGTCTCCCCATGTTGTGGAGCAACACTAAGTTTCCCATGTTCGGTGTGGCGTAAAGTCTCCCTTGTTCGGATTAGTAAAATTTAAGTCTCCCTTGTTCGGAATAGTGATGAGTCTCCCCTGTTCGGAGCAGTCTTGATTGATAGTATATAATAGTTGTTATGATATACTATTTGTGCAAACAGTACATTCGCATTGTTAGTCCCTGATTGGTTTGCCGTTCGCACTCCAATTTATACGTACCGTTCGTACGGCCTCCTTGTGTGGGGCAGTAGGTAGTATGGATAGTGCTATTAGAGATCGGCCAACCTCTCATTTCCTTGTCTACGGAATGCATATTATTTATTTTTGGGGCTTTGCCGCATACTTTATTATATATGAGGCGTTATTATTTGATATGACCATGTGTATTTGACATAAAATGTACTATCTTTTACGCAATGGTTTGTGAAAACATAGGTTGCAAGTCTTATATGGGCGGGATTTGCAACTGAATGGTTTGACAAAGCTTTTGCCTTTTGGACCTTTTTCAAAGACTTTGGACTTACTTTTATTATGGAAATATATGTGAACTTATTTGTTACAAGTCTTGTATGGGCGGGATTTGAAATAGAGTAAATTGATAGGATATTTGCCATCTGAACTTTCTCAAAAAGGTTTTCATATTATATAAAATGTGTGTACTCACCAACTATTTTCATAGTTGACCGGTTTTCTCTCATGCATTTCAGGTGATCGTTAGTAAGTGTTTTCATAAAGGCCTTTAGAAGTCTTCACATATCATCACTATTGTCGTCATGTTACAAGATTTTAACTTTTGGAAAACTAACTCTTATGTTCTTATTGCCGATGCGGCTAAAACACTATTGTAATGTTTTACTTTTCCTTAAATTTTAATTATGGTATTGTACAATATTTCTTTTGCAATGTATATTGATTTCGTCGCACCTCGCGTTTTCGCCTTTGGCGGGGTGTGACATGCTGCCACATTAAACCCATGTTTGAACACTAGCGGGGTGGAACTACTTATCGATAAAATTTTTATTGATTTAGATTTGCATAACGATAACGTACATTTTCTTTGCAAGAGATGCAAAAAATTATTTTAACAAATGTTTTAAAGAATTATTTGAAGTTTATTTTCATAAACATGGTTCAACGCATGTTTCAACGAGTTCAGTTTCGTCATCGTTTTCTATTAATAGTAGCATGTCACTGATGGATAGCTTATATCATAGTTTAAGACAAGAAAACAATAAACGGGCTAGGGGTGACCAACCATCGACTAGTGAATTTGGGAGATGTATTGGAACCGATTTTTTTATCCACTATGGGACCCTAAGAATTCGTAAAATTTGATATTTTGGCTTGGTGGAAAGGAAGAGAATCTCAATTTCACGTTCTAACAACCATGGCCTGAGATTTACTAATTGTACAAGCTTCTACGATAGTTTCAAAATCTGCTTTTTCTATTAATGGTAGGGTATTGTCGACAAGAAAAACAAGACTCACACCAGCATCTTTAGAGATGCGTATTTGCTTGAAGGGTCACTTAGACATGGTCGAATGTATATAACACATTTCAAGTCTTGAAGGGGAACTATACATCGAACAAGAATTACACGATGTCGAGGTGGAAGCAGGTTCTGCAATCTCACTTTCTGATCAAGAAATCGCTCTAGATGAAGCTGCTAGTGAGGCTAGGTCCGAAGACTCCAAAGAAGAACTCACTCTCGAAGAAGCTCTCAATTAAGTTTTATTTTTTTGGTAAAGGGTATTCCACCCGACAAAATATATTACTCTAAAAAAACGTTTAAGTAAAATGGAATGTGGCTGAAGTATCACATTAACCGTAAGCAATCGCTTGACGCAACCACTAAATCATTTATAACAAGCCATACTGACAATTAGCTACAACTAATAAGACCACCAAACCAAAATCAGCATAAAATAAGATACATCAAAAATTTTATGCAAAAAATATAAAACAACCTGGTTAAGACAAAAATCTTAAATTTCAGTAGCCTTAAATTGTGCAAGAGATAGGCCAAAATTATCTTCATTATAATTGTTGTTGTCACCCGTATCCGCTTTCCATTGCTCATAAAAACTCTGCTCCTTACCTCCACTTTCAGAATACAACGTCCCAATGTGATCATCAAAAACTTCATCATCATCGCTGTCAGAAACTACCACATTGCTCACCTTAGAGTATGAGTTACCTACCTTTTTTGAAGAATCAATCTTTTTAAGAGGTTTGCCATCATCATCCATAAGAGTAAATTTTCCTTCAATAATTAGCTTTGTAATCTTTCCAATTTTCTCAACAATAGGAGTAGTACTTCCATTTCCACCCTTAGAAGAACTAGCAACTTCTTCAGCCACTTTAGTATCCTTCGTACTACCAACCTCTAAATCAGTCCCATCCTTAGGAGAAACACTTGTTGCGTAAGGAATACCATTATCATAAGTATCGGCCATATCAAAAGCATCAAATGGGTTCGATGTAGCAATAATCTTTCTACTCATACTCACCTCATTAGTGTCTTTCTCCTTTGTAGCAACTGGCTTCTTCGAGACAGGTCTCCAAAATATTGATTTAAGCTTAGTAAGCTGAATACCCCCAATAGGCCGAGAAGGAGCAGCTACATTCTTCCTCTTACTCTTACGATTCATTATCTCAATGAAACCATAATCCATCTTTTCCAAAGTAGCAGAAGCTTCAGAAGCCTTTTCAGCCACATTAGTATTACTACGAACAACCTCCTTAACACATTTCAGACACTTAATACACTCATGCCCAAAAAATTTACAAACATCACAATGAGGAGGCGTCCATTCATATTCAACTTTAATGATCTCCGTAGTATAACCACTTTCATCCTAATTAGGAATAGCCATACTAACTTCTCTTTTCAATACAAAATCCATATTTAGTTCAACAAGAGCATGGGCAAAACTAATATGTCACCATGAATCAACACACATGGAACTTGTAAAAGCATCCAACATAACAAGATTCCTTACTTGCGTAGCAATCAAGCTCAAACCATCATCTGAATAAGCAAGCAACGGAACATTATGCATTTTAATCCAAACCGGTACTGATGACATCGAATAAGTATATATTATTGTCATCATTTATCCTATTTATTTGACTTGTTTTTATTATTATCTATAAGAATCGATACTTAATTGTTTACTTTAGTAATTCTCATATAAAAACAAGAAATTGGTGAAAGTTAGTGATTTTGGATGAAATATGAAGCTAAATGATCAAGATTAGAAAAGACTACTGAAAGATGATTTAAAGACCATTGCCTGACTTTGAAGAATGCGCCGCATCTAATTGATCTGATGCGCCGCATATGAAACGTTGGTCAACGAAAAAGAACCAACTTGTTTTAGCTTAGATACACCGCAAGACAGTTTTGACATACGGAACATCACTTTCTAAACTTCACCAATTACAATCCAAGATACTGAAGGACATGTGCCGCATTGCATTAAAGATACGCCGCATCTGAAGACGGTGTACAAATATTCAAGAATATATTAATCTTGGACCCCACGCGAAGTTAAGTCAATGCGTCACATCTACTTAATAGATGTGCCGCATCGATCCCAGAAACTATAAATACCCCAAGATACAGCCGGATTTTGTGTTCCATAAACCCTAGAATGAAAAGAAGAAACCCTAAGGAGAAGAATATAGATGAAAAGGCAATACAAGACACACCAAGTTGAAGATTTCATAGCAGCAAGAAGGTCCTAAATGTGTTTTAATTCAATTAAGTAGTTTTGTTTTATTGTAATAGTATACTTTAATCCATCAGGATTGATGGGCTTGTGACCGCCGTATTACTCCCCTTAATATTGCTTTCCCATCGATTAAAGTTTATTTGATGTTTTTTTTGTTCTTGTTATATGTGCTTTGATAACCTCTGTGTCTAGCAGTAGCATGCTTGGGCCGCCATACCCCTCCTACGATTACTTCACTAGCATTATAAGTTAGTGTAAGCTTGTAAAAAGGATAAATAATTCTGAGACATAAGTGATCATTAAAGGTTTACTCGCCTATAGTCAAGAAGCAACGAGAGAGAATAGTTTACGATACTCATCATATAAAACTAGTAATAAAACAAGTGACAAGCTACTTAATCATTAGTCAGACCTTCTATCTGTTTATGTTATCTATCTGTGTACGTGTTCGCTATTCGTTGTATTCTGCTTAGTAGTTTTAGTTTATTTAATCAAACCAATTCGTGCCAGTCTCTCAGACTGAAAACCCCCTGCGTTAGATTAGATTGTAAAACTAACTTAGATATTAAAATACTGATAAACATACTAGGTATTAACATTCCCCTCTTAGTGATCGACACTCTACTTACCAAATAGGCTATATTGATCGGGTACACTGCTCGTTAGTGTGTGTTATAGGATAAGTCGGCTATTATAAACTTAAAACTTGAGTAAGGATATTCTACAACGACATAGCACATAACATCATGTACCTTGTTATCCTCGGTCCTATCAAAGGATAAAGTAGGAGTCCATTTGTTAAGAATTATCGGCGAGTTACGAATTAGCCAAGGACCTCATTCCAAAACATGATCCACACCCTCCTTGGTAGCAAACTTAAAAAGATACACACTATCACCATTTTCATTAGCTTTTGAAGCCAAATTTACCCCATGTATTAGTGGCATAAGTTTGAATTAAAGGGAAAGCAACGGTCTTACCAAGAAAGTAACCAACAAGCGTGTTATCATATCGACTTAAAACCTTTTTCATAGCAGTTTTATGCATATTAAGTTTATGTTTTCAAATGTTTTGAATATTAGCTTTGTGTTTCAAATTTATGTTTGATGTATAATGTGTTTATTAATTAGAAGTTTAAGTTTATCAGGTTTTTTGTTTTTGGTTTTAGGTCTTTTGTACACGGCACGATTCACAGCTTCAAACTTTTTTTCTTTTTTTCTCTACAAAAACCAGTTTGTAACCGGTTTTTTCAACCCAAACCTGTTACAAACTGAACCAAACTGGTTACCATAGGTTCGAGTTTTTCTCCCACATAAACCAAACCAAACCGAACCGAACCGGTTTTTGGTCAAAACCAGTTTCCACCCTTTGACTAAAAACCGGTCCGGTTTTCATACTTGAACCGGTTTTTGGTCAAACCGGTTTTTGTACACCTCTAGGTTGGGGTATAGTCTTTTTCTCTTTTGTAGTCAGATATGTGCGTATATCATATATGTGTTGTACTTGCATTGTATTGGTCAATATTTTCAGTATCAATTATTTTCTTATTTCACAATTTGAGTTTTTTGAAATTGTTTTAAATTTTTTGGTATATTGTAGTATAGTAATAAGTTGTATATGAATATTTAAAGACGTTATTGACTTTTTGTAAGTTGAAAATTACATATGATGTCAATAATTTCAAAGTAATAGAATATCGAAGCTCTGATTTACATTTTCTAAGTTAGATCATAATAACATATAATGCAATTTGTTTTAGTAAAAGATTCACGTTTTAACATTTAATAGAAATAGTACGCGATACGATACATTTTTTTTCTTAAGTTACGTATGTTCTGTTTTACGCAATACGACATAATATAACCTGACCCGTTGACCAGTTGACTTTTTGACCCATTTAGTTTAACGTATCGACTAAGTAAAGGAACCACCTTAAGTTTTGTGTTGAGTCCGCTAGCGAAAATAACCACCTTTCAAATAGAATCCGGTGACGCTATATTAGCGACAATTTCTCTCTCACTATTGTTAATAGTCACATCTATTGAATAGTTGCAACACCTTGATGACGAGTTTTCTGTAACAAACGTTTGCCATTCATCGTATTCGAACTCAAGTTAATTAATTTATACAAGTGTGCACTCCGCACCTCTTAACTTGTATCGTAACTTAACTTGAAGTCTATTTGGTCTCGGATAATCTTAATTACATAAAATACTTGATGAAACGAAAATCAAACATTTTTTTTTATTTTTTTTTTTTTTATAAAACTGTCTTTTTGTTTTGAGTAAGAAATAGAAAGAAATCAAGATTACATATGTTTTTCTTAAATTTTTTGTTTACTGTTTAGGCAGTTTTTTTGTGACGAAGGAAGTAAAGTTTACGAGTATTTGTTCAACTTTTAATATCGTTCATATATTTTGTATGAACGTTGACTTAATGAAGGGAGCTAGAGTCTATAAATAATTGAAAGAATACATGCTGAAATGATTCTGAAAAGCCTTCAATAATTTCCTTCGCTCACACATACAAAATTTTTGCTTGGTTGCTCGATCTGAGCATTTATATTATTTTAGCATACAAGGGAGGGAGCTGAGTCCAATAAGCCATGTTCCTTAACGCTAAGTTTTACAATAAGATCAATAACCATTTTGATATCGATATCGAAATGAAAAGGGATTCTCCATTCTCTAGGCAAATCGACTATACACCAATACCAGATCCACAGAAATCACCGAATCTAGACATGGTTGACGGTAATTTTTGCTATCCGGCTATTCTACTCTTTTGTTCCTTCACTGCATTTTTTTACTACTACTATACATTCTTTTTTTTTTGGAAGGCGCTTCATTTCTATAAGAAATCCCACATGAAGATGAGTATTATTATTGAATCCTACTAAAAAATTACACAGTTTGTCTTTGACCGAAAATATATACGCCGCTTGTCCTAGACTGGCAAACGTTATCTGCCATTTGTCTGTCTCTAACGATTATCACTCACTCGTTAAATCCCTCGTGTGCCTAGCACATGAAGGTAAGATAGTGATTTTATTCTTAACTTATCTTCTTCACTTGTTTAGTCTTTAATATTTTGGTTTTCTTAAAACTGAAATTCTGAAAAACAATATTATAAACTTATAATTTCTTTAAACTCCACAACTATATTATAAACTTCTAACCTTATAAGTGTCCATCAAAACAAAATCCCATACCAGCATCACACACCAGCCTCGTCATTCTCGCCACCATCAACAGCCACCCTCTCCACAACCATTGACCGACTATTAGTGAGGGATATTAGAGACAAACGGCGCATTTTTTTCAGTCAAAGGAAGAACCACTTCGGTCAATTCAAACCACAAAGATGAATGGTGTAATATACTGTAAAATATACAGCAATATCAGTTTTCCAGCAACAACAGTGCACTTACTTATAACTTTGCTTTGAAACTACTAAATAGGTGGTAGAAAAAAGGATTACTTTGAATATGGTGCCCCTCTATATGAAGCATCCATTCAGGGTGACTGGAAAGCTGCTAAAGACATTCTTGAAGAGAAACCAGAGTTGATAAGGTATGCTATCACTGAAAATGGTGAAACAGCACTTCATGTGGCGGTGTCCGCAAACAGAAACAAACAGGTGGTAGAATTTGTGAAAAATCTGGTAAATGAGATGAGAATGGTCGACTTGGAAATTGTAAACAAAAATCACAATACCGCCCTTTATTTGGCAGCTGCTGCTGGAAACCTTGAAATGGTTAAGATTTTAGCTGAAAAGAATGAGGCCTTGCTGAAAATCCCTGGTCATCATGGGACAATGATGCCACTGTATGCGGCTGCCACGTTTGGAAGTAATGAAGTGGTTGAATATCTTTATTATTTTAACACTTGGCAGGATTCAGATGGTGAATATTATTGGGAAAATGCACTTGGCTGTTCTATCTCGCGGGGATTAGATGGTGAAGGTTGGACAGATGAAAATCGCTGTTGGCTTCTTGAGAAATGTGTCAAGAGTGACATGTTCGGTAAACGTTTTAACTAATTAGCTAGTTGATTACTAAAATATTTGTACATATATTTTTCTCTACTACTCATTTTCCGAGTTAAGTACTCCTAGTTATTAACGTCATCATTTAATTGAATTTTCGGGGATAGCTTGGGACGGTAGGGGGCAAAGAATATCGAGATGGATCTTATTCCTCATCCCCATCTCGATTTCCATGCCCCATCCTGTGGGGCTTACTTAGCTTGGTGGCGACTGATATCGGGTATTCTATAGAAAGTAAACCTACTTAACAAACTTTTAGTAAAAAAACTAATTTATATCTACTATTTATTCATGTAAAAGACTTATCTTGATGGTTTTTTACTTTTATTTGGATTGTTCGTTTTCATTGTAACATTTCCCCTTACCAACTAACTGTCTGATATCTTTTAGATATTGCACTACATATAGTGAAAACGTATCCAGACCTTGGTAGGAGGAGCAGAGTACTCGGAGTTCTGGCACGAAAGCCTAAAGCGTTTTTGGAAACAGAATCTAGTTTCATTAACAGAACTATCTATTCAGGTAAAAATCTCATGTGATGCTTCTTTGTTCACCCTTTCTTGCTAAGAGTGTTAGTTGCACTAAGTTATAGGTGCCGTCATGTTAGCTTTAACTATATATCTATAACACATTCTCTTAAAGAATACACTCCCCAACTATAACATATTATAAGCGCCAGTGGATCCTTGTGTTTATTTTTCTTTTACAATTTCTTCAAAACAAACACATTTCATTTTTTACATTTAAACCAAGTTCTATACATCTTAGGGACTAAATATGCAAGAAAAATAACTAAAATACTAACATTGTAAACAAAACAAGGACTACCGGTGTAAGAAAAACACTCTCAAGGACAACAATGTAAACTTATACCGTATAAGAACAAGGTTTTAGGAGAAAAAAAATTAAAAGAATACCCATCTTCTTCTTCCTTTCTTTGGCACCAAAAACCTACAACCAAAAAAAAAAAAAAAAAAAAAAAAAAAAAAAAAAAAAAAAAAGTTAAAGATTAAAATAAAAAGAGAGAAAAAAACAAAAAATGACTCATTATCTGGATGGTGAGAGGTGCGTCTATAGCGCCACCTCTTGTGCACTATGGTGGCACCATAGGTGCAAATTTGGCCCTACAGTGAGCGGATAATCGCCTGAAAATTTGGCCCTACAATGAGCTGATAATCTTCTGCACAGTGTGAGTTATTAAATGAGTTGATAATAGGTTTTTAGCATTGGAGTTAATAGGTCAAGAATGGGTTATGAATAATATTCAACGATGAGATGAGATCCCATATTTGCCATAGAACCAATGAACCAATTATAGCTACCCATTTTTGTTTTTCATTTTTTTAAAACAAAATATCTTGCAAACAGTAAATCTTCAAGCTACAAAAAAATATCATCGCGATGAAAATTAAATCATTTGTCTATAGATATGCATTGTTATATACTTTCGGCCATTTTTTTTTTCAAAATTTCTGCCCAGAAAAATTTTATATGATTTGTAAAAATCATATATGATTTGTAAAAATCATATATGATTCGTTAAAATCAAATCATATATGATTCTTACGAATCATATATGATTTTTCTGGGCAGAAATTTTGAAAAAAAAAAGTTCGTTGAAAGTATATAACAATGCATGTCTATAGAAAGATAATTTAATTCTCGTCGCGATGATATTTTTTTTTGTAGCTTGACGATTTACGGTTTGCGAGATATTTAAGTTTAAAAAAAAGTGTGGAAGTTTTTTTTTTTTTTTTTTTTTTTTTTTTTTATTTTGATAAAAAAATGATTGGCTAAGATTGCTTGATAGGTTCTATGGTAAAAATTGAATCTATAAAGAACTTTTGGCATTCAACGATATTCAACAATCCTATAAGATCTTTGCCGTCAGCTTGCCAATTTCTGTTTTTTTCTTTCAGTTTCCGCATCAATCGGTTTAAAGGTGGGAACTTCTGAAAAGGAAAATAAAGCAATGGTGTTACTGAGAATCCTTTGGGAATATATTGTGAAACTACCTAAGAAGGATATCGATGATATACTCAGAGGGCCACCAGATGTAACTCGGTCATGTCCTGGAAGGCTCGTTCAAACTATACAACTCAATAAACTTATTTCCAAACATCTTGGCAAACTTCAAGAAGATTCTCGAAAGATAATAAATGATCCAGAACAAGTTTCTAAACTAAAAAACCTTATTTCTGAACATGTTGTGAATATGCATGTTGAAACACAGACCTTAATAAAGCAAGGCCGCAAGATATCATCTGGCGAGGGAGATCAAGCTCAGGAAATACAAAATCACATTTCTGAACATATTATGAAATTACATGATGATACTCAGAACTTAATAAATGAAGAAGCTGGAAAGGAAGATCTAGCTCAGAAAGTACAGAAACTCATATCTCGCTATATTGATGATATGCGTGCTGAAACCTATTCAAGAAAGAAATATTCTTCTAGGGTACTGTTTGTTGCTGCAGAAATGGGTAATACTAACTTTTTAATTGAGCTGATCCGTCGATATCCTGATCTCATATGGAAGGTAAATGATAACAATCAAACTATCTTTCACATTGCTATCAAACACCGTCATGCGGGTATCTATAACCTATTGTACGAGATAGGTGCAATGAAGGATATGATAACTCCTATGAGAGACAGACAAGACAACAACATGTTGCATTTAGTTGGGAAGCTGAATGTAAATAGAAGGCAACTAGAGAATGTGTCAGGAGTCGCTTTAGATATGCAACGAGAACTATTATGGTTTCAGGTACATATAAAGAGAAGGGCTTTACATGGTTTGAGTCCGTGTGGTGGTGGACTCAAACCACGTTGATTAGTCGGTCTATATGTACCCAAAAAAAAAATATATTAATAATAAATAAAATGGTTTATGACTATTCAAATTTGTTTGTGTGCAGGAAGTAGAGTCAATAATCCCTCCATCTTATAGGGATCGGAAGAACTGTGATGGTTTAACACCACATCAGTTATTCACAAAGGAGCACAAGATTATGGTCACACAAGGCGAAAAAGGGATTAAAGAAATAGCTAAACAATGTATGGTGGTAGCGGCAGTTGTTGCCACCATGGTTTTTGAAGCAGCTTTTACTGTTCCGGGAGGATATGATCAAAACAGTGGTATTCCTATCTTTCATCCGAAAACATTCTTTAAGATTTTCGTTGTGGCTGATGCCATTTCGCTCTTCTCATCTTCAGCTTCAATCCTCTACATGTTTTTATCTGTCTTCACGTCTCGTTATGCCGAAGTTGATTTTTTGGAGTCATTACCCAGAAAGTTGATAGTTGGTATGTCATATCTTTTCCTATCTATAACATCCATGATGGTTGCTTTTAGTATCAGCTTTTTCGTTCTTTACCGGAAGGATTTTTTATGGATTCCTGTCCTTATCAGCGGATTTGCTCTGATTCCATTAACCATATATGTTAAGGCGCAATACATTTTGTTTGTTGATATAATTCGCTCGACATATCGTTCTAAGTATATCTTTAGGTCCAGGCAAAATGTACTTTACTATAGAAACCCTAGTGTCTGACAATTGTTGTTTAACTATTGTAATGGTATTTTTTTGAGAATTGGTTTGTAAAAGGGTTGTAAGTTTCATATGGGTGACTATGGATTATTCTAAAGACAATATGTAATTTTAGCATTGTAGTTTTTTTTACTTATTTATGTTCCTAAGCTAATGATCAATAAACTTTAAGGAATATTACAAGGGGTATATATTGGTCCGGGGGGGGGGGGGGGGGGGGGGTGCATAACCTGTCTTACCTATTTTAATTTTAGCATTGTGGTTTTTTTTACTTATTTTAGTATATATGTTTTGGATCAATTTAGTGCCTAAAAGTCTGATAGATTTAAACATAAAATATTTTAAGTGTTAAAGCTTTGCTGATAATAACAAAACGACTTATCAGAACAAAGTCAATTGAAGACAAAATATGGGGGGTGCATAACCTGTCTTACCTGATTACAAAATGTGCGAGTATGCAAAGGTTCATCACATGAAACAGGTGATCACTCTCACTTGTATCCAAGCGCACCTAGCCTTGGATGGTTTGTTTCCGGACAGATATTTTGGGAAGAATATGATGGTTGCAGTTCGTGAATGAGGACTTTGATAACTTCACGTTTTGTATACATTATTAAATAATGGATACAAAATCCCAACAATTCACACAGCAAACAATTACAGAAGTTCCACTAAATACTTATCTCATAACATAAAATGCATCCAGAAACTGAATATACAATAATAAGTAATTACTCCAACGTCCCCGGATGATTTAGCTCTGCATCACCTTTGCCTGTGATTCTCTTTGCCTACTCACCTACACAAAAAGTAGTTGAACCAAATGCATGTTAAGTAACAAATACAGTACATGGTGCAGTAATAATGCCTGCCTAACTAAATTCTTTATCAAATCAGAATTCGTTAATTGAAAAGTGGTATTAAGCCATAAAAAAATCTCAAAAAATGAGTGCAGATGGCCATATAAACACGACACGCAAATTCAGATGTTCCCTGAAAATTAAGGTGTTGGACACTGCTCCACCATCCGTGAACAAAAAAAGTTCACAAAACTTATTTTGGCCAACAAAAATGACATTTGACATAAAAAAGCTTACATTAGAGCAAACAAAAAGTCATGGATTCTTAACAATATATTGAATGGTACCGTGACACTATCCATACAACTATGACCTGCCTGTGGTATGTTTTTAATATGCCGGTGATTAATAGCTTTTCATATTCGAAGTAGATTATCATGTTATGAGAAATGAATCAATATCAACATTTTCAAACAATCATAGTTATAACATGCTTGCCGAAGCAACCTAATAATTTGATTGATATAAAATACTTACATGAAATTCCAGTGCTTCCTCAATCCGATCCACAATCATTTCCATGGTAGGGCGTTCCTTTGGATTGAAACTTATGCACTGAAATGCAACTTTACTATATGTATCAAAAGAACGGCTATCAATTTCATCTCTTATAAGGGGATCAATTAGAAACTCTGGTTTGTAATCATAGTAGCGTCGGACAATAATGATGAGAGGTTTAGGTTTACCACCTTCTAACCTTCTTCGATTATAAGCTAACATTCCACTCAACAACTCAAACATTACCACTCCAAATGAATACACATCTGACTCTTTCCGGAGAACACCAGTTTCATGGTAAACTGGATCTATGTAAAAGTTTGTACCCGCAGCGTTTGTGTAGACTTGAGTATGTGGCTGATTTATGGGGCCAGATTTTGACAATCCAAAATCACAAACTTTGGCTACCAGATTGTGATCCAATAATATGTTTGCGCTCTTGACGTCTCTGTGTATTACTCTGTTGTCCTCCCCAAGACCCGAGTGCAGGTAGTCGAGTCCTCTTGCTGCTCCCAAGCAAATCTTTAGACGGTGTTCCCATGTCAAGAAACGTCTCTTGTCCTTGTCTTTGAGGTGACAGTCTAGGCTACCATTACTAGCATACTCATAAACTATAATCTTCTCATTGCCTTCATCACAGTAACCAATGAAAGGGATGATGTTTTCATGGTTGAAACTGAAAATCATATTAAGCTCATTACGGAATTCATACTCTCCTTGGTAACTTTGGGGACTAAGGCATTTGATGGCAACTGTGCGGTTTTGCCAGCGTTCAGAGGGTTGGCCTTTATAAACTACACCGAATCCGCCATCTCCAATCCGAGTTTCTTGACCTTTAACTCCAATGGCCAAGTTGATGTCCTTTAGTGGAATTATGGAATCTTCTAGTTTTTTATATCGTCCTGTAATGACAGAAGCAGCTCCGTGGTTCTATAAAAAGAGACAAAGCTACCTTTATAAAATTGAAGTAATATAAAAGACTGTAGTTGCAGTCCTAGGTTATTTTGTTGCTAAAAGTAATACAATTAAGGTCTCTGTTTCATGATTTTTGGAAATATATTTTAATCTACCCGAGAAGGTTAGAAAATCAAATATTAAAGCATCGGCAATGTAATGAACTCTTTAAAGTTCAAGTCATTGAGCTTAATCTGCATATGGTAAATATTAATGCCCACTCTTAAAAGTTTGACAGTCACAATAATCCCCAGTTTGTTAAGGGCATCAATATTAATGGAAATTATTAGATTTATATCTACTAAAAAAGTACTCCAATAACATAGCTGACTCGAGTAGACTTTACTTTATCAGATTGTTCTCGTTGTGGCAAATGAACTAGCTAGATAACCTTTAATTAGTTAAATGAAAAGACTTACTTGAATATACAATGCTTCCTCCAGCCTCTTGATGATCTTATTCCAGGAAGGGCGATCCTTTACTTTGAAACTAATGCATTTATATGCAATTTCTTTAAATGTATATAAAGAACGAGCATCAATTTCATCTCTTATCCGCGGATCAATTAACTTGTCTAGTTGGTCAGCATAGTAACGACGGACCAAAGCGACCAGATTTAGTGGGTCTTCATCTCCAATACGCCTTATTTCATAAGCCAACATCCCAGTTAATATTTCAAAGAGTACCACCCCATACGAGTACACATCTGATTCTTTGTTGCGAATGTGGCTTTGAAGGTAAACAGGATCCATGTAATATTCGTTTCCCACAAGACCTACAAGGTGAGCATCTCTTTCATATCCGGGGAATAAAAAGGACTCACGGAAGCCACAGATTTTAGCTTCTAGATTGTCGTATAATAATATCTTTCTGCTACCAAAGTCTCCATGTATTACTCTCTGGTATTCCCCAAATCCTGAATGAAGGTACCTGAGTCCTTTTGCTGCCCCAATGCATATTTTAGGGCGTTGAGCCCATGCTATATTTTTATCGGGGTCTTTGAGTTGATTGTCAAGGCTTCCATTGACAGCATACTCTGAAACTATTGCACAGAGATCAACATTGTAACCGATGAGAGGAGTGATGTTTTCATGGTTCAGGATGAAAAATATCCTAAGCTCAGCACGGAATCTAGACCCATGTGATTGATGTTCATGATCATGATGATATATTTTTATGGCAGCTGTGCGTTTTTGCAATCGATCAGAGAGATGTCCTTTGTAGATCACCATATTATCACCTCCTAGTCTGATCTGAGTTTCTTCACTGAAGTTTTTGGTCGCCTTGTGAATCTCCTTACGCGGAATTCGAAAATTTTCTATAGAGTCCGCAGGGTTCCTTCTTTTGGCAGTTGCAGAAACAGCTTGCTGGTTCTGTGAACATAAACACAAACAACTTTGCTTAGTGCCGCCTACCGATACTCTAACACTTTTAAGAAAACAAAAACTTACATGTTCGTCTCAGTGGTTTACCCAAAATCACAATTGTTGTCCCTATCTGATCTTACTTCACAAATAATCCCTACTTTTCAAATTATTTCATTGATAGTCCCTATGCGGAAAATAGAGACTATCAATGCAATTAGTTTGAAAATTAATTAAAATCGAACAAGGATGGTGGGTGTGATTTTGGGTAAACCGCAAGAGCAAAACATGCAATTATTTCATTAAAAAAACATATGTTTCTTGCGAATAGTTTGTTATAACAATTAATACAATGCAACATTAATTTATAATAAATTGTAACATATAATTTGATGCTTATTGATCTTGATGGCTAATTTTAACTTTTAATCAACTAATCTAGTGAACCTGCATTACATGGATATTGTTGTTGGGCCAATTTGGAGCCTAATGATCTTCGACTACGATTTGAACATAAAATGCCCCAAGTATAAATGAAATCTTTGGATGATAGAACATTCATGGAGTCATCTTCAAGAGTTCTTAGAGAGTAAAGAAAGTCTCTCAACTTCCTGAGAGGGAACTCAACAAAGTAAGCCTGAAACTGAAAGAATTTGATGGAGTAAGTGAGTGATGATAATAACTCACTGACTCTACTTGATCTTCTCAACAACCAAGATATCCTGAACTTATATACTTAGAAAAAGTATCTGAGTCTCTAAAACAAATAGGCGAAAACTTTACTGAAAAGATAAGTGACAGCTACTTATCAAAGAAAGTAAATAAATTACAAGAGTTGGTACAAAAAGGGAAAATGGTTGCCATAATTGGACCCAAATATAAGGTTGGACGTGTTCAAAGAATATAATCATTTAATGTTGTTGCTAGTGTACCTTCCCAGTTAGATCCTTGACACATCGCTGTTAACCCACGGGTATTCACCTCGAGTTTTGAACTTCCATCCTAGATGGATTGCATCAAAGTCCATATTGATCCTTAGGCCTAAAGGCTCTTTCAAGCACTTCATTCACTTCACTAGTTCCACTTTAGGGGAAGCATAAAATGTGATCATTCCATTGATCAAACCAGATAAATTGTTGTCATGGTTTATAGATGTATTTGAGATTACTCTAATTTTTCTCCAAAACTTTTTATTTCCAGATTTTAAATATAAAAGATGCTAGATATATATTAAATTTCAAAAATAAAATTTTTAAACCCTAAAACATTAATAAGATTTAAAACAAGCCTGAAACGGGAAATACTCTGTTTTAAAAGTAAAGAAAAAATTTAAGTTATTTTAAAATCTTAAATCCCAAAACAAATGCACGAGCCCGACCGTCATCTTCTGCAAACTTCCTCAACACTCTACATTAGCTACAACAACAACTTCTGTCTAGTGCTTCTCTTCACTTCTCATATATTTTATATTTCAACAAGTTAGATATTTGTTAGTTGTTTAACAAAGTGAGAGACGACAATTTTAATTATGTACTAACATGAGGTCTTAGCAGTATTCTGCTTGACCTTTTTTGCTTGACCATTTGGATAGGTTCTCAACTTGTGCCCTTCTTTTCCGCACTTGTAGCAAGGAAACCCTTCCTGGGTTTACCTCTCTTGAATATTGTCTTGGAAGACTTATTCTTCTCCCTTTTCCTCCTCTTGCTTTCCACTTTCCTTTATACTTGCCATGTGTCTTATCAGTGATCACTATCACATCCTTCAACTTTTGCTCAATGCCTCTTCCAGCAATTTTAAGCATGTTATGCAGTTTCGCTATGGCCTTGCCCTCAACTTTATTCATGTTGTAGTTGAGTATGAACTGCTTGTACTCCTTTCTTAGAGAGGTCAAGATGAAATCAATAGCAAGACCTCAGGTGTTATGACGTGACCTAGCCTTTCCATTCGATTGATGCACCGTACCATTTTGACTACATGCACACTCACCGGTGATCCTTCAGCTATCTTGCAATTACTTAAGTTGACAATTGCATCAAACCTTTCAGTTCGAGCCTATGGCTGAAAAGTAGTTCGTAGTTGGTTAATTAGATCAAACGCTCCAACGTCTATTTAGTTAACTTGGAGCTCAGGTGCCATGGTGTCCAACATTAAACATCCGACGTCTACCAGGTCATTGACATGCCTCTGATAAGCATTCCTGACCGCTATCGGGGCATTAGCAGTGGGTGCTAGGCCGATGGGATTCTCTAACACATACCATTTTCGTTCATGCCGGAGAACAATCTAAAGATTTCTCTCCTAGTCACTAAAGTTAGGCCCAGTAAGTTTGTCCTTCTCAAGTACAGAGGGACGTGACAAAGAGTTATTGTTATTGTTTTCTATCTACAGTTTTAATAAAGACAATTTTAGTGATTTAGTCTTTTATCGTAATGACTACTAGACCCTATCATTTCGACCATTACATTATGATCCATATTATACCATCACAAGGTACCTCGCTAGGGCGTAAAATACCTTGTGAAAGTTTTTAGGTATGTGTTTTACCATACCAATTGCCTCCCCGAGATAACTCCTAGGGTTGAGACTCCCACTACAATCATGCATACTTAGTCTCTACATGCTACCTTGGGTCCGCAATGGAGGATAGCTAATAGAATCTACCATAAAAGCCAGTGGTTTTGTAATTCATTGATCTCTGCTAGGTCATATATACGAACAATGAATCCAATAACCAACTCATCCCACGTCAGCCATGTACCCACAAGTACTATCGTAGGACATCAACTGTTTGCAGGATCTGGGCTAGGAGAGTGTAACAATTATTGATAACAGATTCGTCTAAGATTACACACATGGTAAGACCTTAAACTCATCAGTTTAGCAGTCTCTTCATTAAGATGATTTACTCTAAAAAGTCATTTTACCATTTTCAAAACAAATCCATTTGTAATAAAAAGGTGTCTAAACTTGCGTTACCTGTACCAAGCCTTTTTAGTTAGGTTATACTAATTCATAGACTTAACCATTTTTATTATGTAATCTCGCAGACTCGGTGCTTAAGTACAACCTTTACTTTTGACTTAAGCGGAGATGCCCCATTTTATTATATATCAAGATAATATTGGTTGACATATTATCTACTTATCATCATCATCCATATTTAGACAATGATAAAAATTCCTATTGACATGGCCTAGCCATTATGTAATGTTGATTCTGATTGCCACTTCTGAATCAACTTGGGTCTCTCCTAAGGGTCGGCATGACACAAGGCAAGAATGTGTCTTTCGACTTCGCGTCTTCTCAGCATACCCTACTATATGCTCCTTCCTTTCGGAGGACGTGCATTCCTCCGTGCTCCCGCTGGGTCTCCTCTCACTCTGTGCTCCATAGGTTCCTCTACGGTCTGGTCTTCCTTATGTCATACTTGTCTTGGTTTACATTTAATTAAAGCCTTCAAATTTTAAAGGTGCATGACTTTGGTAACAAGAAACCCTAAGTCACCATGTTTATGTTTTAGAAAATTTTATTATGGACTTTTAATAAAAAAATTATTTTTCTAATACCTCAGTTACACACTTAACTTAAAATCCTAGTTTCTATTTTCAGGAATCCCATATTCCAATTTAGGTCAACTAATTAAACTCAAATCGATTTAAGGAAGCCTTTTGCTTGGTCAACAAGATTTTGTATTTGTCAAATATTATATTTGTTAGCATTACTTATAGTGATAGAAATGATGGTCATTTTACTGTTAGGAACCTATAACGTTGTTATAGAATATGTAATAGTCTAGTAATGGGCTAAAGGATCTATGCTAACGGGTTATACATTTTAGTATAATAGTGTATGTATCATAAGCCTGGTCTATGAACAAAACCTAAGCCCAAGCCCATGAAGGGAGTAGAGGAGGTAAAACCCTCCTTGATCGATTGGTCCTAGAGAGTAAAGGAGGAGAGAGGAATTTTAGGGTTTGATTGTGAGTTATAAGGATCCCTTGAATCCCCTTGTTATTATAGGATACAAGGGAAGATTCTAGACACCTTAACATGCTCATCAAGTAGCCTTGTTTGACAAGAAGTCATACTCCTCCCCTTTTTTGGGAGTTTGGCTGACCTCCTTTTTCTTTTTATTACCCTTAATATTTATCCCAGATAAATAATATACTTTGGGTAACTAATATTTAACCCCCTTAGTGAAGTTTTTTTGACATATTTTTATTTCCTCACTACTCATTGAAATAGGCATTGCTTATGTCGACTTTAGACACAAATTCGTAGAGGGACTCAATTATATTGGGGAGGTTGTTGACAAAATCGAAGAGAAGCTTAAATATGTGCCATTAGTCACAGAAATCATGTTTGGATCCGTATCAGAGGGTGACATCCCTAACATCAAAGCAAGTCTAAAGTCTCTTGCTATAGATACTCAGTCTTTGGCATGGTTTGTAGGCAAAAGAGTGTCCAACATTGAAGACTCCCAAGCTGCCCAGCCTTTGATCACTCCTTCGTCAAGACTGACCTTTTAGTCATCAAGATCTCATTTCAAGACATGTTAAGCCACCTCGAGTCCGCAGTCCTGGTTGGTACTTCATTAGTTCTCGGTTCATCAGCCCCAACAACTCCTGAGGGGGAGACACTAACTAAGCCTACCAAACCAAATCCTTATCCATCAACACTGGAAAGTCTCTATCTTAAAGATAGTCCATAGCACACCTCTGAACCAGCACCAATAGAAGCCACTACCTAAGTTATCTACCAGGTTCGTTCCTGAGCAACTGATCGTGAGCAAGTGTGGGATTATGAGATCCCTGCCCATCTCTTCATCGATTCCAACATCTTCTTCTGCAAAACTATAAGAAGACACCGAAGGTAAGAAGAAGATGTTTGGGGTTGAAGAGAGTATGATCTCTGATATTGTTGAAACTACATTTCCCATCCCTAAAATCAACCTTGCTCAGACCTCATCATCAGTCCCAACTATTCAAGCTCAATCTTCATCAAGCCCTGACCTGATTGACTACCACTCGAATATGGGGAGGCAGTCAGATATCCGTACACAAGATAAAAAGGATTTTGTTTTAAAAAAAAATTCTAAAAAAATTCCACAAGATCGGGTATGTTGGTGTATGAAAAAGTTGTGAAGTAAGTTTTTCTAAAAGTGGATATTTTTTCCCAAAAAAAATTATGAAACAATACGTTTGTACATTAAATACATTTTTTGTACATCAAAAATTCATTTTTGTACTTAACTTTATTTTGACTTTTTTCATCAAAATAACATTATTCATCAAAATAAAACAAGTTGAAAATTTTGTGTATCGAAATTTTTTTGCGCGTCAAAATTCATTTTTTGTGCATTAAAAAATGAATAAAATCTCAAAATTAGAAAAACTTCGTTCACAAAATTTTTATGCATCAACATAGCCAATCTTGTGATTTTTTTTTTTTTTTTGATTTTTCGCAAACTTCTAAAATTAAAAAAAAAAATATATTTCTTATTTTAGTGTACGGATATTTGTATTTTATTTTAACTTTACCTTATATATAAATATAAATATATATATATATATATATATATATATATATATATATATATATATATATATATATATATATATATATATATATATATATATATATATATATATATAGTGCATCTTTATTTTCAGAACCCTGTTAAGTGCGGGAACTGCGAGAACTCTAATTTTGCATTAGAAAACAAGCATGTTCATATAAAATATGTATTTTTTCTTACATACACCTTAATACACATATCTGCGTAGCATACATGTTCATATAAAACCCTATTAAGTGAACATATCAATGCAAAATGGTTTTATATGAACATGTATGTTACGCAGGTATATATATATATATATATATATATATATATATATATATATATATATATATATAGTGTATCTTTATTTTCAGAACCCTGTTAAGTGCGGGAACTGCGAAAACTCCAATTTTGCATTAGAAAACATGCATGTTCTTATAAAACATGTATGTTTTCTTACATACACCTTAATACACATAATACATCTTTATATAAAAATCTGTTAAGTGCAATAGATCAATGCAAAATGGTTTTATTTTTAGAACCCTGCTAAATGCGAGAACTGCGAGAACTCCAATTATGCATTAGAAAACATGAATGTTCATATAAAACATGTATGTTTACATACATCTTAATACGCAGGCATGTGTATTAAGGTGTATGTAAGAAAAAAATACATGTTTTATATGAACATGCATGTTTTCTAATGCAAAATTGGAGTTCTCGCAGTTCCCGCACTTAACAGGGTTCTGAAAATAAAGCCCCCTATATATATATATATATATATATATATATATATATATATATATATATATAAGGTGGATTTTTTTAACTAAAAAAATAGATAGCAAAAATTGGTTTATTGGGTTTATAAAAAATATGATGTATATATTGATCTTAACTCTTATTTTCTAATATAATTCATTCATATCTCCACCCGATCGAATGATGGTTGTCATCCGATCCAATATCTTTTTTATATAATAAAACAAAATCCCTAGTGGGGACTTTCGTATTTCAAAAAAAAAAGATTATTTCCTTATTAAGTAATATTTTAATTAATTATTATTTTTTAATTTTTAAATTCGTTTTGTTGATATACTATACAACTAGAAGATAAATACAAAAAATATAGTTAGGATACAACTAACAATAAGATTAAACTTTTTAAATTATTATCTTTAATAATAAAAAGTTATAATTAAAAATCATAAATCAAATATAAAAAAGATTAAATTATTTATTTTTTAGTAAATAAAAATTTGTTATTCAAAAAACTTTAAAAAAAACCCGCGCGGGCATTACAACTAGTATATGTCTAAAGAAAAACTTATGTACGAATCATTCTGATGGTAAAAAAACCTCACTTCTAAAAAAAATGACAAAAAACTCATGTTACAAATAGAACGTAAAGATCCTTCCCACACCCATTTTATTCAAAATAGTTAAATCAAAAGTATGCTATTTAGTATTTAAAATACACGTTAAGACTTACATGAACATTCAATGCTTCCTCAATCATCTTGACGATCTCATCCATCGCAGGGCGATCCTTTATGTTGAAACTGATACATTTATACGCAGTTTCTATGAACATATGAAAAGAACGACGGTCAACATTATCTATTATATATGGATCAATTAACTGCTCGGGTCCATTATCATGAAAGCGTAGAACCAGATTTATCATCCTTTGTTCCTTATAATCTCGTATGGCCCTACCTTTACCATCAGGCTCCATCCCTGTCAATATTTCAAACATAAGTATGCCGTATGAGTAAATGTCTGATTCTATGTTGAGGATGCTGCTTTCTTGGTAAACTGGATCAGTGGAACATTTACTGGAGATCGTAGAACGATAAATTTCTGGACGTGGCTGATTCACACGGATTAATACCGAGTTATGAAGACCACAGATTTTGGCTTCCAGATTTTCATTCAACAATACATTGAAGCTTCGGACATCTCCATGTATTACCCTACCGTGATCCCCGACACCTGAGTGAAGGTAACTGAGCCCTTTTGCAACGCTTATGCAAGTCTTGAGATGCTTCGCCCAAGTAAAGGTATATTTCTCGTATAGTTTTTCTTTGATATAGTCATGTAGTCTTCCAATAATAGAATATTTTTTGTACTGAGCATCAGAGTAAAAAGGAATGATGTTTTCATGGTACAACAGTGAAATTATCTGATCAGCCTCTTCACGATAGTTGCCAGATGCGATAGCAGCTGTGCGGTTTTCCCAGAGTTCATAGAGTTTTCCTATTTCGACATAACAAGAATTCTCAGAAATTTTCAAATTTTCTGAGGAAGCGACGTTGATATCCTCCAGAGTACTTTGAAAATTTTCAAAGTTTACATCTAAAGAAGACATTATTTTTGATGTTGGTGACTATGTATGTATGGTAGTTGCTTTAGAAAAAGAAGAAAGTGATGTATACAGAGATTTTTGGATCTATGGTAGAAACGTAAGAGGAACTGCCTTGGATCTAAATGAAAGTGAAAAACAAAAAATCTGATGGAGAAATGGTCAAACATGGGTGCCGGAAAAGATGACATAAAATATAGTCTTTTGCTTAAAAAGGAGGTTTAGTTAATTTGCTTTTCGTGACTAGTGCTCCTTGTGAGAGTCACGTGGGTTGTTTTGGTATTGCTCGAAATTTTTAAACATTGGTTGTGACACTGGAGTTGTTTATAGTGACCGATGTGAGGATCCAATGTTTAATCAAATTTGGTGTAAGGTTGTATTGATAAGTGTTTTATATTAAAAATCACATCAAATTTGTTGTTTTTGTTAGATATAGCTAGTATTAGATATCGTGTACGCAAGGGGTTCTGAGATATATTTTTGCTTAACGTGTTTTGAGATACATTATTGTATTGTTTAGCATGAACTCGTACATATTAGATATGTTTTGGCGGAATAAACGTGATTACTAATTAGATAATGAAAACATGAACATTATAGCTAAAAAAAAGACATAAAAGTAAAGAGCTAAATAATTTGAATAAGCATTTAAACACAAAGTTTATTCAATAATTAAGTATTTTTAAATTAAATCCAACTTGTAAAGATATAAATAAAGTATAAATCCTATAATGCATAATAAAATCAAGTAATGAAAAAAGTAAATATAATTGCTGCATCTATTATAACCATATCATTTTTCAGATTTTGGTAACTTACATCGAGAGTTCATGAACTTTTTGTTTCTTGGTAACTTTATTGTATCATTCATACAATCAAAATTAAAATTTTATAGTTAACAATAACTAACAGAGAACAAAAATTCTTTTTGAGCAACTGAAAAATAATGAACCCAACATTTGGTTGTTGATCAACTTTCTACAATAAATCCATAATAGCTAATTCTGTCTAAAGTTTTTTCACGCATTTTTTATATGAGTAAATTGTAATAAAGATAATTAGGCATCTGCATAAATTATGGATGTCAAATCAATGAATAAAATCTATTGTTCCATGAATCATTGATGCCAAACCATAATCAAGAATCACAATAACTATATGAACAAGAATCAAAGGATTGAACCCAACAAAATATATTCTAATTATTGAACGAGGGTTAGTTTTTTACAGACTAATCTATCCCTATTTATACTTATTGAACCGGTGCCATATGACGGTTATACCGATTCTACAAAAGTAAGCGTTGCAACCTAAATAACCGTTATATCCCTAACAACCTAAACGACCCATATTGACCCATTTACAGGCTTCTAAACTAAATACATAATACAAACTTAAATATTTTCTTAAACATAAATATGTAACATACTTTGATCTAAATATATTAGAGGCTAACAAAATCTACATATATAGCTTTACAGGGGGGGGGGGGGAACCGAGATTGCGTATTGCATTCGACAGGTGTTCTGGATCAGACAATACCAACTAGACCAGTCATATTATAGCCGGTACCAATATTGTTTTGACCCGTTACACACCCTCTCATACCCAATATTGAGATAATGTGCTTACAAGATTAATTACTTTCTATTGAGATTCTTGCTTTTTGATAACTGTCAGGTACTTTCCCGATGAAAATTTTGTACGTAGTATATTACGTCTATTGCCATTGGAGATAAATAAACAATAACATGAAAATGTAAAGGTGTAGAAACGATACCGTAATTCTTTTTGATTGTTGAGACACAAAAAACACAAGAAAAAATGTTGAGGCCTGTGATGCTCACAGTTTTCTTAAGACAGATTCGTCATCTCCACGGTGCTTGAGAATCATGAACATCTATCTCCCAGGATACAACAACAACGGATAACTCCGTTAGCACAAACGGGTTATCAAGGCAAACCAAAATCGTGCCTTCCCTCTATTACAAACCAGATATATAAGAAATATGATTGATAACAAAAAAGAGAGGAGTAGTGTATTTCTTGGTGTCATGAAATGAGAGAAGAGCTCTCAATATATAGGTGAGGAGGATGAAAGAAAAATGGTCCAATTAATTATCACAATCAATCCTACTAATGGCTCATGAACATATAATCAAATTGGTCGTTACATATGACCAAACATTAATCTTTCTCTAAAGCCCATTAGTATATTTGATGAGCATCAATTGTCATTCAAACCCATTATTGACCATAATTTTCTAACAAATTTATTTATATAAAAAACTTTAGAGCATGGGGTAAGTTGACCCCGAGTTAAGTTATAACTCACCGCCACATCAGCGTTAACTTCCCTTTGCCATTGCGTTAACTTTAGGGGGCGGTAAGATAACTTACCTGAGTTATGCCTTAACTTCCCAGCGTTATCATATAACTCACCCCAAAAGGCAACTTACCGCTGCGTTAATTTATAACTTACCCCCAAAAGTTATGCCTTAACGTGCGTTAAGCCTATAACTCACCATGTTAACTTCCCTTTGCCTTTTAGCCCCGATACCATAACTCGGTGCGTTAACTTGGAGAGTTAAGTTATAACTCACCCCCAAAAGGCAACTTACCGCGTGCTCTAGGAGAAAATATTTTAAAGGAGTAATCCTGAATATGAGAATAAGTGGTCGAATAACAGTTTGCAGGGTGATTTCACAGTACATATCGAAGGAAAATGTGAGGGTGTGTAACCTGTCTATCCTGATAATAAAACGTGCGAGTATGCAAGTATTCGTCACATGACAGAGATGATCACTAACAGTTATCACTTGTATGCAAGTGTACCTGGCTTTGGTTGGTCTGTTAAATGGAAGATATTTTGGGAAGAAAATGGTGGTTGCAGGTCATGAATGAGGACTTTGAAAACTTCACGTTTTGTATAGATGTCTTAAATAATGGATACAAAGTCCCAACAATTCACACAACTAAAAATTACAGAAATTCCAATGATTACTCATCCATAACTAAAAATGCATCCAGAAACTGAACATACATAAAAATGAGTAACTACTCCAATGACCCCGGATGATTTAGCTCGGCTTCATCTTCTGCCTGTGATTCCCTTTGATTTAGCTCGGCTTCATCTGCACAAAAATGTGGTTGAACGAAATGCATGTTAAGTAACATATACAGTACATGGTACAGTAATATAAAAGATGTCAGAATTCGTTAACCAAAAAGTGGTATTAAGCCAAAAAATAAAAATAAAATGGTGCTAACCTTGGAAATATTAATTCTTGCTAAAATGTCAAACATATACAGTAACATATGTGTCAAATATTTTATTTGAAATAAAATATTTACTTGAAATTCCAGTGCTTCCTCAATCCGATCAACAGTCATTTCCATGGTAGGGCGTTCCTTTGAATTGAAACTAAGGCACTGAAATGCAACTTTACTATATGTATCAAAAGAACGGCTATCAATTTCATCTCTTATAAGGGGATCAATTAGCAACTCTGGTTTGTAGTCATAGTAGCGTCGGACAATATTTATGAGAGGTTTCGGTTTACCATCTCCTAACCTTCGTCGATTATAAGCTAACATTCCACTCAACAACTCAAACATTACCACTCCAAATGAATACACGTCTGACTCTTTCCGGAGGATGCCACTTTCATGATAAATTGGATCCATGTAAAAGTTGGTACCAGTAGCATTTGTGTAGACTTGGGCTTGTGGCTGATTTACTAGACCAGATTTTGACAATCCAAAATCACAAACTTTTGCTACCAGATCGTGATCCAATAATATGTTTGCACTCTTGACATCTCTGTCTTTGTTGTCCTCCCCAAGACCTGAGTGAAGATAATCAAGTCCTCTGGCTGCCCCTAAGCAAATCTTAAGGCGATGTTTCCATGTTAAGCAACGTCTCCTATTCTTATCATTAATATGACAATCTAGGCTACCATTACTGGAATACTCATAAACTATAATCTTCTCATGGCCTTCATCACAGTAACCAATGAATGGGATGATGTTTTCATGGTTGAAACTGAAAATAATATTAAGCTCATTACGGAACGCATACTCTCCTTGGTAACTTTCGGGACGTAGGCATTTGATGGCAACTGTGCGGTTTTGCCAGCGTTCAGAGGGCTGGCCTTTGTAAACTATACCGAATCCACCATCTCCAATCTGATTTTTTTGACCTTTAACTCCAATGGCCAAGTTGATGTCCTCCAGTGGAATCAGGGAATCTTCTAATCTTTTAAACCTTCTTGTATTGTTAGAAGCAGCTCCATGGTTCTGTGAAGAAAGTCCTTGTTAATATCATAAGCCATGTTAGTTCCTAAGTCGTATTCCTACCCATAAAAAATATTATATGTGTTTTATTAGTAATCTTTCCAATTCTAAGCCTTTGATTATACCACTCATTATCATCATGTTGCTGCTAGGAAAATAATTAGAAAGACAAGTTAAGAACTACGTAGCAGTATTTTTTTTTTCTTAGGAAAAAAACTTCAATAGCCTTAAATTTTTTGGAAAACAACATAGCCTATACTCGAGTAAAATTTATCTCATCATGATAGTTCTCATTGTGGCAAATGAACCAGCTAGATATCCTTCAAATTAGTAAATGAAAAGACTTACTTGAGTATACAATGCTTCCTCCAGCCTCTTTATGATCTTATTCCATGAAGGGCGATCCTTTACGTTGAAACTAATGCATTTATATGCAATTTCTTTAAATGTATATAAAGAACTAGCATCAATTTCATCTCTTAACCGTGGATCAAGTAACGTGTCTAGTTTGTCTGTGTAACGACGGACCAAAGAAACCAAGTTTAGTGGCTCCTCATCTCCAATGCGCTTTCTTCGACCAGGCAACATCCCAATTAATATTTCAAAGAGGACCACTCCGTACGAGTACACATCAGATTCTTTGTTGCGGATTTGGCTTTGACGGTAAACGGGATCCTTGTAATCATTGACCACAGGACGATGTAAAGGGATGTGACGGCCATTTTTTTTGCTTTTCTGGGAATAAAAATGAATTGCAGAAACCAAAAATTTTGGGTTCGAGATTTTCATATAATAATATCTTTTTGCTACTAAAGTCTCCATGTATTACTCTCTGGTATTCGCCAAATCCCGAATGAAGATATCTGAGTCCTTTTGCTACCCCAATGCATATTTTTAGGCGCTGAGTCCAGGTTATACTCTTATTTGTTGTCCCAAATGTTTCTGGATCGATTTATTGAATTGCAAAGTAATATGAATAAGTAAAACTAAAATTTCATTAACCATTGTAAGGTTATATGTAATTACATATATATAAGGTTCCAACCATTGTGTTGAACCATTGTGTCTTTTCATAGAATGGTTGTGACCATTCGATCTAGCCTAACCATTGTGACCATTCGGTTTTGGTGTTTGTCCAACCGAAATAACTATAAGTTAGTTATTAACTTTCTACTTAACATAAAAGGTCCTTCTAACTTTAACTAACTAATAATACTAAGCATAAGTATGAAGATTATTTCGGGTCACATTCTCCTCCTTAATCTTCATCGTTGCTTCTTGTTAAATCTTGAACTCCGAGCATCTGTCGCATTGTCATGAACTTCAATCTTGGCAGAGCCTTTGTTAGTATATCCGCTCTTTGTAGTTCTCCTCTGACATGTTCTATGTTGATGTGTCCATTCTCTACGCATTCTCGAATGAAATGGTATCGAATGTCGATGTGTTTACTTCTTCCATGAAATACTGGGTTCTTCACTAATGCTATTGCTGAAACGTTGTCGATCTTTAACGTTATCTTCTGTTCTTCATTTCCAGTTAATTCACTGAGTAATCTTTTCAACCATAGTGCTTGACATGCTGCTGCTGTAGCCGCCATAAATTCTGATTCACATGATGATAGTGCCACTGTCGGTTGTTTCTGAGTGCTCCATGTAATGGGTGACTCTCCAAAATAAAATACTACGCCTGTAGTTCCTTTTCCTTGATCAGTGTTGATTCCATAGCTACTATCACTATATCCTGTAATCTTACAGCCGCCTTCTTTCTTGTAAATTATGCCATGCTCTCTTGTTCCTTTGATGTATCGGATTACTTGCTTTACTGCTTTCAGGTGATGGTCTTTTGGTTCTTGCATCCATCTGCTGAGTAGTCCGACTGAATAACTAAGATCTGGTCTTGTATGTAGTAAGTACCTGAGACTTCCAATTAAGCTTCTGTAATAAGTTGCGTCAACTGATTCTCCATCTTCCGCCTTGACCAACTTAGTACCGGGATCCATTGGTATCTTCGTATCATTACTATCTTCCATGTTTGTTTCCTTCAAGATCTTGTTAATATAACCTGTTTGCTTGATTGTGATCTCTCCTCCTGTCTGTGTAACTTCTATCCCAAGGTAATAAGCTAACAATCCTAAGTCGCTCATTTCAAACTTCTCTTCCATCTGGGATTTAAATAATTGTACTTCTTTCTTTGGAGTGCCCGTAATTATTAAATCATCTACATAAACTCCAACGATAATTGTTGAGTTCGTGGTTCTCCTTGTATATACTGCTTGTTCGAGGTTACACTTCTTGAAATCTAATGACTTTAAGGTTTGATCAAGCTTCACATTCCAAGCTCTCGGTGCTTGTCTTAATCCATATAAAGCTTTAATAAGCTTGTACACTTTTCCTGATTCTCCTGGTTGTACGAATCCTTCCGGTTGTGTAACGTAGACTTCTTCCTTTAAATCTCCATGTAGAAATGCTGATTTTACGTCTAAGTGATGAACTTGCCAACCATGATATGCTGCTAAGGCTAATATCAAACGAACTGTTTCTATCCTAGCAACTGGGGCAAATACTTCATCGAAGTTTATTCCTTGTTCTTGTACGTATCCTTTTGCTACTAACCGTGCTTTGTATTTGATAATATTTCCATGTGCATCTCTTTTGGTTTTAAATACCCATTTGAGTCCAATTGCCTTTTGATTTTCTGGCAATGTAGTAAGAATCCATGTGTTGTTCTTGTTTATTGAATCCAATTCAATCTTCATGGCTTCAATCCATTTATGATCTTTTGATGCTTCCTTGTAGTTACGAGGTTCTTCTTCTATGAAGAGTAAACTAGGTGCTTCAACGACACTAGCTTTTTCGTAGATTGCTTTCAAATCTTTTAATCCTCTAACTGGTGTATGATCAATTCTTCCAGAGCTTCCTAACGAGCTTCTAAGTGAACTAATAGTAGTTTCTATTTCACTTTGTGAGTTAGGTTCGTAACTAAATGTTGGTGGTGTGAATGGTGAGTTTGGTTGAGAGGGGGAGTTTGGTTCTGATGATGAATCTGGTTCTGATGTTGGATCTGGTAAAGGATCCGGTATTGGAATTACATCATCATTTCCTATGTTGACGGGTATTTGGTTTGCATTGTCAACTTCCTCTACTACAAAACTAGTCCAAAAGGTGTCTTGTGTACTTGTATCCTCTCCATTCTTGTCCCAATTCCACGGTTTAGTTTCCATAAATTTAACGTCTCTACTAACATATTTCTTCTTGGCTATTGGATCATATAACCTACATGCTTTTGATCCTTCCTCTACTCCTAAATAGATCATTGGTATGCTTCTATCATCCAACTTCTTTAAGTGAGGTGTTGTTATCTTAGCATAAGCTGTGCATCCAAATATCCTTAGGTTTTCTAGGTTTGGTTTCCTACTGTAGAGTGCCTCATATGGAGTTTTATCTACTAGGGCTCTTGTAGGTACCCTATTTAGTATGTAAATAGCGTGTTTCACTGCTTCCGCCCGAAAAGTTAAAGGTAACTTCATGGCTTTCATCATACTTCTAGTAGTTGATAACACTGTCCTATTTCTTCTCTCCACTACTCCATTCTGTTGTGGTGAGTATGGTGCTGTCAATTGTCTAGCTATCCCATTATTCTTACAGTATTGTGTGAATTCATTTGATGTAAATTCACCACCTCTATCTGTTCTGAACATCCTTATTTTCAATCTCAATTCCATTTCTACTTTATGCTTAAATTCCTTGAATGTACTAAAGGCTTGGTCTTTTGAAGTAAGAAAGTAAGCCCACATAAAACGTGTACAATCGTCTACTAACAAGAATATAAGTTTCTTGCCTGAGTGTGTTGCTGGACTTATAGGACCGCAAAGGTCTCCATATATTAAATCCAACGGGTTCTCTGATCTGAATTTAGCTTGGTTTGGAAATGGTGTTCTACTATGCTTTCCCAATAAACATGCATCGCAAATCTGTCCTACATGATTTATTCTAGGTAATCCATCTACTAGACCCTTTCTAGTCATCTTGTTGATATCGTCAAAGTTTAGATGACCTAATCTAGCATGCCATAACCATGCTTGGTTATCTATATTTGCTAATAGACATATAGGTGAGTCTATTCGTAGTTTAATACTGTAAAGTCTGTTCTTAGATCTTTCTACTTTCATCAACAACCTTCTGCTCTTGTCATACAAAGTCAATTTATTCCCATCCATTATAACTCTACAACCTATTTCTGTAAGTTGTCCTAGACTTAGTATGTTGCTCTTAAGGTTCGGTATATAATATACATCCGTTACTACCTTTTGTTCTTGGTTTATACAACCTAATAATATAGAGCCTTTTCCCTTTATTTCTACATATGACCCATCTCCAAAACGTACTCGTCCTGTTATCTTTTCATTTATATCCTTAAAATGAGTTTTGGTTCCTGTCATATGGTTACTTGCACCGTTATCTAAATACCATACGCTTTCATCCTTTGAAGCATATTTTCTTGGTTGAATTTGGCCTTCATTCAACAGTACTTCTTCATATTTGGTTTCATGTACGGTCATTAATAGTGATGGTTCTTCATCTTCTAAGATAAGGTTTGAATGTTCCTGAGCTGTTGTGTTTGATCTACATTTGTTCATGAAATGTCCAAGTTTATTGCACTTGTAACATCTAACGGTACTCAAATCCTTCATATTTGTATTCTTATTTGGGTTTCCCTTATAGTTTGAGTTTCCTTCATGTGAGTTGTTTCTATGTTTGTTTTTCCGCCAGTTTTTCTTTGAATAATTTTGTTTACCTCCGCGTTTAATAAATTTCTTTCCTCTATCTGAGTGTTCACCCTGTGTGAATAGTAAATTATCCTGGCTTTCAACTTGATTTCCCTTACGGAGTTTTATTCTTTCCTCAAATGCCTTGAGTTTTCCAGTGATCTCATCTAGGGTAATATCATCTAGATCACTAGTCTGTTCTATGGATGCTACTATCTGAATGAATCTATCTGGTGTGGAGTCTAATAGTTTTCTAACTACAAGTGATTCATCCAATGTTTTGCCTAGTTCTTTTGCCTTAGTAACATAACCGTTTAACTTATCTGAAAATGCATCCACGGTTTCATCATCCTTCATCTGAAGGGCATTAAATCCTATCATTAAAGATTGCAACTTTGCTTGTTGCACTTTCTCTTCTCCTACGTGTCTCCTTTTTAGTGAATCCCATAATTCTTTTGCCTTTTTACAACTTGCTACTTGTAAAATTACATCTTCTGATAACGCTTGATATAGAAGGGCAATAGTTGACTTATCCTTCTTTTCATCTACTTCTACGCCTGCCTTAGGTTCTATTGTATCCCATAAACCATGTGCTTCTAATATAACTTTAATTTGTATAGCCCATACCGTATAATTTGTATTTTTTAACTTAGGGCATTGGTATTGTGCAATAGGTGTTACGGGTTTTAATGTAGTTGTTGCGTTTGCGTCATCGCCCATATTGAAAGTGTTAATGATCTTCACTTTCTAATCCAATGAGAATTTCTAACCTTTTGTGGTATACTTAATACTACGGGAACAATAATAGTTTTCGGAAATCCTAGTAATAATACGAGTATCTATAATATGAAAAATGTGACGAAATTCAAAGGTTTGAATTTTGTTTTGACCTCGTTGTGATAATTCACGGATTTGAATTTCCTTGTGTGTTCCCTTGTTTTTTTTGCTTCGTTGTCTTTGGTTCAATTCGACTTTGATCTCCAACCAAAAATTAATTCGGACTGAATTTGTTTCTTTTCTTTCTTCTTCTGCTTCGGACCAGAAAAATAACAACCAAGTTTCTATATTTTTCTTTGTGTCGAATTGGTGATGTCGAACCAAAAATTTCCAGAAGTTCGATTAGATCAACGAAAAAACAAACACCACTTTACACGTTCTATGTTACCACGCCTTGGTAATTCTTGAAACAAATCAATATCTTTGCTTGTTCCTTTTTCTTCTTTGCAGCGAAAACAAAAAAACTCCTTTTTTGTTGCTACGTACGTTGTTGTTGTTGTTGTGTTAAAATCGACACAACAAAAAATCTCCACACACTTATCTCCAATATCTTCAATTCCTACGTATACGTTTTCTTTCACAACAACATTTTTGCTTTGTGTTAATCTCCAACTAGTTGTCTCTTGTTCTACACAAAGTCTCCTCTTTTCTTCCTCGACACCAATACGCTTGATGTTGGCGTTTGCAATTCCTTACGTAAACTAGATCGTGCACTATCTTTTCTACGCGTTTCTTATTCAATTTTCTTATGTTTTCTTTGGAAGAATAGAAAGAAAACAGATTTGTCTCTCTCGCTCAAGAAGAAAAAAACGAATTGTCCTTCTCCTTTTCCTGCGTTTTGCTTGGCTTCGGTTTCTGAATATTTTGATGATGTTTGCAGAATTTTGTTTTTGTTTCGGTGTATTGAATCCTTGCTCTTGATGCCAATTGTTGTCCCAAATGTTTCTGGATCGATTTATTGAATTGCAAAGTAATATGAATAAGTAAAACTAAAATTTCATTAACCATTGTAAAGTTACATGTAATTACATATATATAAGGTTCCAACCATTGTGTCTTTTCATAGAATGGTTGTGACCATTCGATCTAGCCTAACCATTGTGACCATTCGGTTTTGGTGTTTGTCCAACCGAAATAACTATAAGTTAGTTATTAACTTTCTACTTAACATAAAAGGTCCTTCTAACTTTAACTAACTAATAATACTAAGCATAAGTATGAAGATTATTTCGGGTCACATTATTGGGGTCTTCGAGTTGACTATAAAGGCTTCCATTGACGGCATACTCTGAAACTATCGCACATATTTCATCACAGAAACCGATGAAAGGAGCAATGTTTTCATGGTGCAAAATGGAAACCATCTCAAGCTCAGATTGGAATTTAACCCTATGAAACTGAATACCATTATCATCACGAGGAAGATATATTTTTATGGCAGCTGTGCTTTTTTTAAAGTGATCAGAGAGTTGTCCTTTCCAGATCACTTTAATATCTTCTTGATATCGGATCTGAGTTTCTTCACAGAAGTCTTTGGTCGCCTCGCTGATCTCGTCTACTGAAAGTTGAAAATTTTCTAGAGAGTCTGCAGGGTTCCTTCTTTTGGCAATTGCAGAAACAGGTTGTTGGTTCTGTGAACGTAAACACAAACAGCTTTGCTTAGTGCCGCCTACCAATACTCCAACATTTTATTTAACAGATGAAGGTGATTCTTAAGGTAACAATTTTACTTTCTACACTGAAACCTTGTACACATATTTAGCTCTTTGCTTGCGGTAAAGAAAGAGTAAATTGATTTAAGCCAAGTAGTTCAACTAAGCCGAAAAAATAAAGAGTTAGATCCTCTTTGAGACGAAATGCGGCAATGTCTTATTCATTCTATATTGGTCTCGGAGGGCCCTCGATTTAAAGGTCTGATGGAAGCTATTAGAGCATTTTCCAAAGTGTGCTGCTTTTTCAATTCAAAGACATCTTTATGCTTGTGTCAAATTGGCATTTCCAATTATGCTTGTGATTAAAAATAAATGAAAACTAAATTAAAATACATTTCCCACATCTGAAGGTTTTTTCTAAAATTTTGACCAATGCCACTCTATTTTAGAGTTGCGACTTTATCTTTAGAACAATTATATTAGATTTATACCCATCTAACTTGTATATGCTTGTAGTTGCATAGCTTGAGATTTCTTTTGGCATGCTGCGTTTTATTTATTTATTTATTTATTTTTTCATTAATTTACTTCAATTCATCATAAATATATGTAGTTATTTATTGTTATGGGTTGCTAATTACACATAATATTAAAATTGAAGAGAAAAAATATAATAAAACAATATTTGGTTATTTAAGCTTTTGAAAAACAATTCATAATTTTTAACCAAATGAATTAGAAAAGAGGGTGTGGTATATTTGTAAAAAGAAAAAGAGAAAATAAATGAGAACAAAGAGGTGCAAGAGCTAAAGAGATGAAAGTGATATTAAATTTTTATAAAATATTTATTTATTTATTTCTATTACCGAAAGCATACGTAGGAAATATTGTTTTGAAAGAAGCACAAGTGTGTTCATGTTTTTCAAAATCAGCACATAGTTGGAATTTTCTCAAGCTATTATGCTCTAAGGGGTTGACGGTAGGTCGGTAGTTATCCTGCTCTATGACACATAAGCATGAAAGATGAAATAAAAAATGAAGTTTTGCACAGTTATAATTTTTTTTATGCACCTCCTATTTTAGATGCTTGCTCTTAGTTATCATATAATTTGAAGCTTATTGATGCATCCATCAATTTATTTTAAATTGTAATACGTAGTAAACTATAATATAGAAAAACGTTTAAATGTTAAGCGAGAAATTAAATTGAAGTAAAATAAACTTGCATCAAACACAAATTATATTATCACATTTTTTTGGAGTAATGCATTCACCGAGAAACCCTTTACCAAAATATATATATATATATATATATATATATATATATATATATATATATATATATATATATATATATATATATATATTATCACAATATTAACTAAACTGGTTAGTTGAAGTTCGGACCACAGACCGGACAGGTGGGATGGGACCCATCCTCGGTTCACCTTTTTACTCATTTTTTGTTTTTGGTCTGGTCCGGTTTGATCTTACGCACAAAGACTATTATGCTTTGTAGCCTAGACATGACCGACCCGGACATGGACCAAACATTTTAATCTGGTCCTCTGTCCAGACTTTTGGACCCAATCGGTTTCTGTGGCCCGGTCCGGTTTTTGGACCGTGATCAGCCTTAACCTAAACATATATACACATATCTATTATTAATTCATATAATTTATTCATATCTACCACTAGTAGATGAAGTAGATATTCACCAGATCGAATGATGATTGTTATCCTATCTTATATATACGATTACAGCAAATTTGTGTACGAATCATTTTGATGCTATATGGTATTTATGTATGAATAACCAGATTGAATAATGCTATTCGGTTTTTTTTTTTTTTTTTTTTTTTTTTTTTTTTTTTTTTTTCTTCTTTTAAACAAAAAAAACAATAAGACTTACTTGAATATCCATTGCTTCCTCGATGGTCTTGACGATCTCATCCATCTTAGGGCGATCCTTTATGTTGAGACTGATGCATTTATATGCAATCTCTATAAACATACTAAACGAACGACGGTCAACATCATCTATGATATATGGATCAATTAACTGCTCGGGTCCATCATCATGGAACCGTTGAACCAGATTTATCATCTTTTGTTCCTTATAATCTCCTATGGCCCTACCTCGATGACCATCACACTCCATCCCCGTCAATATTTCAAACATAAGTATGCCGTATGAGTAAATGTCTGACTCTATGTTGAGGATGCCGCTTTCTAGGTAAACTGGATCTATGTAACATTTTTCTGTGGATGTAGGTCTATAAATTTCTGGACGTGGCTGATTCGCACGGAGTAATACTGAGCCATAATCACCACAGATTTTAGCTTCCAGATTTTCATTTAATAATATAGAGTTGCTTCCGACATATCCATGTATTATTCTACCGTGATCCCCGATACCTGAGTGAAGGTAACTCAGCCCTTTTGCAACGCCTAAGCAAGTCTTCAGACGCTGCACCCATGTAAAACTGTACCTTTTCTCTTCTTTGAGATAGTCACTAAGCATTCCAATAATAGCAAATATTTTTGCTGTACACATCTTCAGAGTTAAAAGGGATGATGTTTTCATGGTACAACAGTGGAATTATCTGATCAGCCTCTTCAAGATAGCTACCAGATGCGATAGCAGCTGTTCGGTTTTTCCAGAGTTTATAGAGTTGTCCTATTCTGATATGACCAGAATTTTCAGAAATTTTCACATTTTGTGAGGAAGCGAAGTGGGCAGCCTCTTGAAAACTTAGGAAGTCCACTTTTAAAGAAGACATCGTTTTTAATGTTGATGACTATGTATGTATGGTTACAAAACAGATCTGATCAGATTTACTGATATATAGACATTTAAATCTGTTCTTGAATCTCAACTTATAGAAAGTTTACATCAAAACATATCATAAACAATTGATGGAATCAAATAATGTGACAAAATATTTCCCACTACTTTACATGTATTTCTTATTTTATTCATTTAATTTTTTGGTAACCGTGATCTTCACTTTGTGCAAACTAATCCTCGGAATTTGAGATAACTACCAAACACACGCCAACGGATTTGCCATAACCACCTTGGATTTGCAAGCTTGGTTCGAACTAAAAATAGTCACTAGTTACTGCCAACTCAATAAACCTGTATTACTTATCTACTTTATATGTTATTATTCTCTAAAAGAGTTTTTTTTTTTTTTTTTTTTTTTTTTTTTTGTTTTTTTTGTTTACCAACAGAAATAGACCTAGTTCATCCTAGAGTCATCAATTTAGTAAGTGAACAAGTTATACATGTTTTTGTGGTACATTTGTACACTTAAAAATCATAAACTTGCGTTGAGATCTGTTAAAACCTCGCATTTAAAAAGTTGGGTTGATTTTCTAAAGCTCCACACTCCAAGTATGGCAATGTTTTGAGATTTCTAAGATTTTTATCTTTATGCATTTAAATGCATGCATTATTAGATTCAGATTCACACACTGGTGCCACATATTTACATGTGCGAGTCTGATTCAGATGGATAGCTCCTTAGGTAAACAAACAACTTAGTCATCATAAAATGGGCTAATTTGTAAAGAAAGGCATTTTTTTTTTTTTTTTTTTTTTTTTTTGCAAATGTTTTAAAAAGGTATCATACTTTCAATCATTTGTTTTTCTAGATAGTGAACAAATTTTTTTGCTTATACGGGTATTTCTCTTTTAAATTCGGCCTTTTTAAGGTATTTTGTAACAGTTTTACCCCTCTCAGCTAATAGGAAGTTTTTTTCTTCGAAGGGCAAAAATATCATAAAGTACCTTAAGAAGCACGGTTTTGAGAGAAAGGTACCCTTATAAGTAAAAAAATTTGTTTGCTACCCAGAAAAACAAATGATAGCAAGTATGGTATATTTTTAAAACATTTCCCCTTTTCTTTTCTTTTTCTTTTTTTTTTTTTTTTTTTTGGGTAAAGGGTTTTTCCGGCAAATGTATTACTCCAAAAAAGGTTTAAATACAAAGGATATAGGTGAAATCCCATATCTCAGCCCGTTATATAGGCGGTAAAGCTTATATAACAAGACACTTCTTAACCTTTAAACAAGAAAACAAACAACTACTCACTAGATTACATTTGACACCTACCAAATACACATTTACTTCCAACCACGACCTTTAAGCTTGATATCATACATGTCACAAAAAGCATTCAATTGCCCTGGTAAATAGACATGGTCCGCATAGTCATCATAATAATCTTCAAGCTCATGACCGCCACCAGTTGATGCGAGAAAATTAGCCATAAGGTTATCCAGCTCAAGCACCTCCTCGTCATCACTGTCAGAAACAACCACATCCCCTATTTTAATGTACGTAGGCATTAACTGGTGGAAGGGGGACTGCATGTAAGCTGGCTTTAAATATTAAAAAGGATGTAAAAACATTGAATTCACTTATCCTATTAATACTTCGAAATGATTACAATTTGTTTATTGGACACATATTAATTGGGTAGTTGAAATTTCTGTTCTTATCAAAATTTGAGGTATAGTCAATGCTTTGGTTCTTGTATTTAATCTGAGGATAGGGTTTGTTTTATATAAGAAAATCTTCTTGGGATATATATATATATATATATATATATATATATATATATATATATATATATATATATATATATATAGGGAGACTTTATTTTCAGAACCCTGTTAAGTGCGGGAACTGCGAGAACTCCAATTTTGCATTAAAAAACATGCATGTTCATATAAAACATGTATGTTTTCTTACATACACCTTAATACAAATACCTGTGTAACATACATGTTCATATAAAACCATTTTGCATTGATATGTTGCACTTAACAAGGTTTTATATGAACATGTATGTTACGCATGTATTGTATTAAGGTGTATGTAAGAAAACATACATGTTTTATATAAACATGCATGTTTTCTAATGCAAAATTAGAGTTCTCGCAGTTCCCGCACTTAACAGGGTTCTGAAAATAAAGATACATACATATATATATATATATATATATATATATATATATATATATATATATATATATATATATATATATATATATACATACATACATACATATATATATATATATATATATATATATATATATATATATATATATATATATATATATATATAGAGAGAGAGAGAGGTGGGATCTTTAAAAAAGCTCACTTTGATAGAAAAGTGGGAAAAGTGTACAAATCACCCCCTCCCCTCTCATTCCTTTTTCTCAACCAAACTACAGGGACCCGTTTGTATCTTTTTAAATTCCCCAAGGTTTATTTTGTAATATTTCCAAAGATCATATATAATGCCTAAATTTTTTCATTTTTTTTCTTTTTATCTGGTTAAACCCTCTCATCTCGTTCTCATTTTCCCCCACAATAAACACGCTTTAATTTATTCCGATTTCTTTCCAGTGATTATTGCTTATAGTGATTATTGCTTATAATCTCCACATGATCAAGACAACGAACATGATCTATTATCAGATTCAATAATCATCTCGTTCCAATGTCTCAATCACCGATCAATGTAAGTTTTAAGACCTTTTTTTGATTATTTCTTAGGGTGTTGGTTACAGTTTTATTTGCACATATTAATGTTTGTTATTAGATAGTTTTTTTTTTTTTTTTTTTTTTTTTTTATGAAATTTGCTTCGGTAATCATCATCTTTGTATATAATTATGCCAATTTTAAGAGTTTATTGACATGATTCATTGTATATAATAATATTTTGAAATGAAATTGAGAAATAAATATATGAAAAACATGTTTGCAAAAACTGGACACCAAGTGTTTGATAAAATGCCTGAATGTGATTTTATAACTGTGATGCACTAATTTTACACTGATGTGCCCTGAATTATACGTTAAAATGGCTTATTTTATTTCTATTTTTGGTCACAAGCTGTTAAGCCACATGATACTGATGTTAGCGGGATGCATATAACATGCTATATTCAGTGTAGTCACCTTATTCTTCTGATGTCGTATAGTTAGTTATAACATTGCTAGTGGAAATTGTCTATGATATAGTGGTATTGATAAGATATGTTTATTGTAAATATTAAAATGATTTCAACACTTTTGCCTTTAGATCTCACCCATTGAACAACTGGCCAACTACATTAAATTATGAGATATTTCAGTGTCCTATACCAAAATTTGAGGTTGATACCATACCAAGTAAGTTTATAGTTTATGAGGTCAAGCTTACCAATTATAAAACATCACATTTGAGTCAAAATGTTTGACCTGTTAGGATTTCTTGACAATAATATTGATATTTATTTCGAAGCTACGAAAAGAAATAGTTGGTGATTATTAATTTCATGATAAAACCAACATGAATTTTAATTCTGTAAGTGCCATAGTTTGAGCGTAAAAAGTCAAACTGTGCAATTTGTTTACTACAGATCATGAGTCTTTAAACTTAATATTGCACGTCTCGGACTATGGGGGAACTATTCTATCCCAAGGGATAATCCATATACTGATGATAAAGATTTACTACCAGAAATTTGGGCCTTAGGATTTATTAATCCATGGCGTCGTAGTTTTGATGCAGAAAGACCATCTTATTTCATGTGTGCAGATATAGGCCACGTATATAACACATTCCCCTTCAACTTTTTTGCTTTATTACTTGATGAAGTATATTAAATTTCTCGTTTATCACAAGAATGATTACTAAGAAGTAGATGTGATCACTAAAAACGAGAACTACGGGTGGCATGTTTATGAAGGAGACTCTCTCTACACACTTGAGCAAGCGACACCTGGAGGAAACACATTTGCAAGATCCATTAACCCAATATTCCCTATAATGGAGATATAAACATTCTCATGTAAACAAGAACGAAGGTTCGGCTTCCATTACTAGAGGGTTCTTCTATGGATCCACAACTGATCCATGCTTATCTAGAAGGTAAACTAGTCAAAGATTATATGAAATGTTTACTTTTTAATCTAAACTAGCTTAAATTTAAATAGAAAATAAATTAAAAAAAAAAGTGAATGCTAATTCCGGATGTTGGTGATTTGCAGTTACTTGTTTGGGGATTTATACGCTCACAATATGCGGGCAGGCGTTGAAAAGACCGAAAAGAGTGGCAATGTTATGACGATCAACATTCCTTTTGGTTGTGCTAAGGATTCACATGAACTATATAGTCTTTGTTCTTGGAAGTGAACTTCCTACATCGTTTTACTTCTTTTCATTTGTACAAGATAACAACAAAGATGTATATTTGTTATCTAGTAGTGGTGTTTACACGTACAGTTTATAAAGTATATTATCATCTATCATTTTTCCAGTCCTTTTTGCGTATATTTTGTAATATTAACTATAACATTGAGGTCTACTTATGCTTTCTTTAGTCTTGAAAGATACTTTACCTTTGTCTTAAATCTTTGAAATAGACTTTGTATAAAAATAGGGTTAAGGGATTTGATTAATTACATGAAGGAAGTCGGTTGAACGACCATTAACCACATCATAACAATTCTACTAAACAGGACTTGATAGATTACATGATGAAATTTTTGAAGCCAAAATGGTGAAATTTAAGTAGTTTTGCCATATAAAGCCTACTAAACAGGACATAACTTATCAAAAGTGTGCTTAAAAACATCATTTTTACACCTCGCACACACATCACTAACAAAAGATTATCATTAAAAATGGGAAAGATACATCGTATAGATTAAAATCCAACAAAATCTTTCCATCTAGTTTAAGTTCTACAGTACCAAAACTGCCCCCACATGTGCAAATGTATATAATAAAAAGCCATCTAAGAAGGGAAGATACAAAAACAAAAATAAACAAAGAATCCTAAAAGGACCTTTCTTGATCGGCCCACGCTTTTTCCTGAAGCTATGTGTCATTGTCATCTTAATCATGATCAAGAAAACGAGTGGGTGTCATCTCATGTTGCAACATTCAGGCCGGACATAAAGTTGTAACTTGTTCCAGTAGCTCAAACAGATGCACTAAAGTGCCTCAAACGGATGCACTAGATTACCTCAAACGGGTGCACTAAAGTACCTCCCGATATGCCAATGAACATGACTCACGTGAGTGACCATAAGATATGTCAAACCACATATCATTAATAAAGCCAGGAACTTTCCTCCACTACTTGATCGACGACTGCAGTAACTTCAGTATTGACTTCAGTTGACTCGTCACAAGCACTTTTGTCCTTACACGTTTTCCTTCAGATCCTGAACCACCAACTGAACCTAAGATGTAATGGGTAACTTTGACGTTGGTAACCCAGTCTCGTACTCCTGTATGGCTTCTAACATAGCGTCCTTTAGTGTGGCTGTCCCATAATGAACTATTGCTTTAACCTGAATTACATAGAAAACATGGTATTTTTTCACGTTGGAAAACATGGACATAAACAACATAGTTGATTTGCATAAAGTTTAACACATACCAAAAATACTACAATTGAAAGCAACATTTTTATAAGTACAAAAAAAAAGTATCTTAAACAAAAATTTATGTTACAAATGCAACCAGCCCACTTGGATTTGTGTACATTCGTGCAAGTCTACAGTCTACTATCTAATGGTTGCATAGTAGCAATAAGATATAGTATGCTAAGGTCATGCTTTACCGGCTAGTGGATGCAAGAGCATCCGTAACAAACTTTTCTCTTTACTTAGTGTCTATGTTAACAGATGCACCAATCTGTTAACACAGATGCACCAAACTTTTAACACAGATGCACCAATCTGTTAACAAACAGATACACCAATATAAGACACAACAGTTAACATGAGTGCTATGTGAAACACGACCTATTTTTCCACTAATACCAAAAATACAACATAGTTGATTTGCATAAAGTTTAACAAATACCAAAAAAACTACAATTGAAAGCAACATTTTTATAAGTACAAAAAAATAGTATCTTAAACAAAAATGTATGTTACAAATGCAACCACCCACTTGGATTTGTGTACATTCGTGCAAGTCTATAGTCTACTATCTAATGGTCGCATAGTAGCAATAAGATACAGTATGCTAAGGTCATGCTCTACCGGCTAGTGGATGCAAGAGCAGCCGTAACAACCTTTTCTCTTTACCTAGTGTCTATGTTAACAAACGCACCAATCTGTTAACAGATGCACCAATCTGTTAACACAGATGCACCAAACTGTTAACACAGATGCACCAATCTGTTAACAAATAGATACACCAATATAAGACACAACAGTTAACATGAGTGCTATGTGAAACACGACCTATTTTTCACTAATACCAAAAATACTACATAGTTGATTTGCATAAAGTTTAACAAATACCAAAAATACTACAGTTGAAAGCAACATTTTTATAAGTACAAAAAAAAAGTATCTTAAACAAACATGTATGTTACAAATGCAACCAGCCCACTTGGATTTGTGTACATTCGTGCAAGTCTACAGTCTACTATCTAATGGTCGCATAGTAACAATAAGATACAGTATGCTAAGGTGATGCTCTACCAGCTAGTGGATGCAAGAGCATCCGTAACAACCTTTTCTCTTTACCTTGTGTCTATGTTAACAAACACACCAATCTGTTAACAGATGCACCAATCTGTTAACACAGATGCACCAAACTGTTAACACGGATGCACAAATCTGTTAACAAACAGATACACCAATATAAGACACAACAGTTAACATGAGTACTATGTGAAACACGACCTATTTTTCCACTAATACCAAAAATACTACATAGTTGATTTGCAAAAAAATAGTTTATTTGCATAAAGTTTAACAAATACCAAAAATACTACAGTTGAAAGCAACATTTTTATAAGTACAAAAAAATAGTATCTTAAACAAAAATGTATGTTACAAATGCAACCAGCCCACTTGGATTTGTGTACATTCGTGCAAGTCTACAGTCTACTATCTAATGGTCGCATAGTAGCAATAAGATACAGTATGCTAAGGTAATGCTCTACCGGCTAGTGGATGCAAGAGCATCCGTAACAACCTTTTCCCTTTACCTAGTGTCTATGTTAACAAACGCACCAATCTGTTAACAGATGCACCAATCTGTTAACACAGATGCACCAATCTGTTAACAAACATATACACCAATATAAGACACAACAGTTAACATGAGTGCTATGTGAAACATGATCTATTTTTCCTCTAATTATGCACCTAAACCACACGAAACAGATACTTTAGAACATAATTATATTAATGATTCAGGTCAAACAAAATTTATGAATATTGTAATATAACTATTGATGCTCTAAATAAAAAAACATGCAGATGCTGTAATATTACCTAAATCAAATAATTATCATACTCGTAGATACAAATGTTGTAACTAATAAGTAACGATGCACCTAAATATACAAACACATACAAATGCTGCAATAATAACTACATATGCACCCAAAGATACAACACTAATGCACTAAAAGATAATTATTGATGTTGTAATAATAAGTACTTATACACCTCAAGATACAAATACATACATATGCTGTAATAATAAGTACTGATGCACCTAAATATAAATACATATTCTGTAAATACTAACTACTGATGCACCTAAAGATACAAACACATACATGTGTGTAATAATAACTACTGATGCACTAAACGATACAAATACATACATATGTTGTCAATCAACATGATTAATAATTTAATGTAACATATAATTTGACGTTGTAATAATACTAAAAATGATTCACTAGTTTGATTAAATTAATATATCACGATGAATTAAAATGCACTAATGTTTGAATAAATATGTATGAATTCATGCACTAAACTTTACAAACAGATGCCCAAGCAGTTCCAGTGATGCACTACTAATACAAATGGATTCCAAACTATAACCACCGATGCACTAAACATTACACTATCCAACCAGACTACCTAATGCACTTTTTTATAACAAACTATATATCATTTACCTAATTATGACACTATCCAATCGACTACCTAATGCCTTTTTAACAGATTCCGTATTATTTATTTGAGATGTGTAATGCTATATCAGCTATTTTTGATGCACTTTTTTACAAATACATATTCATTAACTATAACCTAGTGCTCTAACCAATCATTTTGATGCACTAATTTTGTAATATATTATGAAGGTATGCCCTAGGTTTTTTAAACCTGATGCTATATTTATTCTAGAACACATAACCGTACAACAAAATAATGTAACAGATGCCGTAATGTTGATTTCAAATGCCCTAATCATATACTCAGATGATGCAACAACTGTTGTTGATGCCTTAAACATACATACATACATACATATGCAATAATTATTCGTTATAATGTTGATTTCATATTACCTAATCATACATTCAGGTGCCCTAATCATACATTCAGATGCAATAATTTTTTATATTTATTTTCAGATGCCCTGAGCATACATTCAGATGCTTCAACAATTGATGCTGATGCTATCGACAAACATATACCTTTTAGAAAATCCATATTATAAACACAAATGCACTAAAATAGAATCTCACAATAAAAGATCAGTAATTTAACATATTATTTAATATTATTAGCACTCATGCTATAATAACACATATGCATTAAAAATAGATTGTATGATTCCTACATTCAACTATTTCGATTCTATTCGACTGTTATAAACACATAAAATTAGATCACTTACGTATCCTAAAACTCTTTTTCGTCATTGTTGATCAGAATTTTTGTGATTTTTGATTGGATTTTTTGTGATTTGATCGGTTTTTTGGGATATTTGATCCGTTCTTTTGTAATTTTGATTGGATTTTTTGTGATTTGATCGCTTTTTATGTGATTTTTTATCAGATTTTTTGTGATTTTTGATCGGATTTTTTTGTAGTGCGTGTGATGAAAGAGAGAGGCTGTGTGTAATTAGTGGTGAGTGAATGAGGTAGATGCATTGTGAACCAGGCATTTGGCATGATTAGTGTAATTTTACATTTACTACCCTGAAGTTTCACCTGTTTACAAAATATACTATGCAACTTTTTTTCTCACTTTTCTATCCAAACACACTTTTTCTCTAGAACCCTACCATATATATATATATATATATATATATATATATATATATATATATATATATATATATATAAGGAGAAGGGATCCTAGCCACTCATTTTATCTTTCTTTAGCTTTAATCTAATACCTAATATTAGTTAATCATTTTTTCTGAAAATTTCAAAAAATTTGAAAAAAAAGAATTTTCAAAAAATTTTTGATTTTTTTCATTACATGTAAAAAAAATTTTACATGTGAAAAAAAAATTCCGAAATTTTTTTCCGAAAACTTTTTTTTTTTTTGAATTTTTTTTTCGAAATTTTTTTTCGTAACATGTGAAATTTTTTTCAAATGTCAATTTTCATATGTGAAAAAAAATTTCACATGTGAAAATTTTCAATTTTCATATGTGAAAAAAAATTTCACATTTGAAAATGGAAAATTTTCGAATTTATTTTTTCCGATTTTTTTTTTTTTTGAATATTTTGTTTTTGAATTTTTGTGAGAAGGGATTCTAG
>CM060685.1:6067500-6085000 GCA_030686995.1 Artemisia argyi | reverse complement strand
AATATTTTTAGTTGCCTTTTTTAATGAAAAATAATTCATTAAGTAGTTATTAGACGTGTTGACATAAATAATGTCTTAAAACATTGTTAGCTATATTAACAATGTCTCTATGTTTTGATAATTACAAAGCATAAACTCATTAATCTAAAACTTATGACGTAAACAAGTTTTTAGTACTTAATATTTGTATTTGCTTCCATATCACTTAAGGTATGAATAAACAAAGGGTTAATTGCATTTCATGATAAAAAAAAACCCTAAACACGACTCTCTTTGGCGATTTTCCCTACCCTCCCATTCTTAATCGATCGATCACAAATCTGTCTATCACTCGCGTTTTCTTGCATGATTCCGATTTAGGTATGATTAACATTCAGTGTTAATTGTTTCTCTATTGGATTCGTAATTGGATTCACAAGTTCTTGCAGAATTTTGTAAATCGATTTATTAGGGTTTGGAAAATCGTCTTTTGTTTCTAAACCGACCTTGGTATAATCTTTGATTCTTGTTCTTTAACGTCTGTTTATCTATCCTATTAGTGCCTGATTGGATCGATTATCATGGGGCCTGGTTAGTATTTTCGGTGCTTAATTCTAAACCCTAAGCGATTAGGGTTTTCTTTTCATTCTGTTTGCTTGCATGCTGGTTGGTATTGAAGTTCTGTTCGTGGGTTTTGAGAGATGATGAATAAGGGTTTCTTGATTTCAAAGGGTGCACCCAATGCTCCTAATAAAGATCTGACTAGTTTGGCCGTTCAAACTATGACAGGTGGTTCTCAAGCTGATGGTGTGACAAATTCAACCCTTGAGCCGGTTTCACTTGGTAATATTCAAAAGGACACTACTAGCTTTGGTGAGTTGAGTACACCCTCAATGATGAACCCTAGTAGTGTTAGTCTGAATATGGTTGATGCACCTGATTCTTCTATGAATGGGTCTAAGAAAGTGGAGCCGATTCCACTTACTAAAGATACATCACATGGGGACGACTTGGAGCGGAGTACAAGTACTGATAATGTGAAGCACTTGATTGATACTGCGCATCAGAATTTTGATGATGCCATGAATAAAATTCAAATTGAGATTGGAGCTAATGAAGTTAATCCTCCTTCGCTTGGATCTAATGAGAATATTAATAAGACTGTAACTTCTGGCCCTAATGATCAAAAGGTTGATACTACTAATGGTACGGGAGTGAAGTTGGTTTCTTATGCGGGTGCTACTTCTAATGAACCTCTGAAACATGTTTCAAACTTTCGTAGGTTGGAATGTAGCAAGAAGAAGGATGGTGTTGACCTTTCTGTGCCAATGAAAGTAGTGGAAGAGGTTAACACGCGGTTTGAGAATACTCTCTATGGTTACTTTCTTGGCCAACGCCTTGCTTTTCCGGTTGTTGATTACTATGTTCGCAATGCATGGGCTAAGTTTGGTGTTCAAAAGGTAATGATGAATGCTAAGGGGTTCTTCTTTTTTAAATTCAACTCGAAGAAAGGTGTTGATGATGTGCTTGAAAACGGTCCTTGGTTGATCAGAAATGTTCCTATTATTCTTAAACCATGGACCTTGAACACAAACCTACTTAAAGAGGATTTGACTTACATCCCGGTGTGGGTTAAATTCCATGATGTTCCCCTTGCTATGTTTTCTAATGATGGCCTCAGTCTTCTTGCCACACTGATTGGTACGCCCAAAACGTTAGATGCTTTTACAAGCCAAATGTGCAAGGAATCGTGGGGCCGTAGTAGTTTTGCTAGATGCATGATAGATGTTAAATCGAATGAGGTGCTTCGGGACAACCTCACTGTTGAGATACCATTACTTGATGGTTCGGGTTCCACTATTGAGAAGATACGGGTTGAATAAGAGTGGCAACCACCTCGTTGTGACAAGTGTAAGATATTTGGTCATACTCTGGCTAATTGTCCTACAGTTGTTATTCCTCATGTTCAGTCTACTAAGCCTGTTAATGATAGTTTCAAGACTGTCAATCACAAGAAGAAAGGAAAGCAAGGTGGTCCTTCAATTCCGGGTCAAGGGGGTTTACTAAACCTGTTGTGGGTAAGCAGTTTCAATATCAACCCAAAAAGGCTCCTCCTGAACCTAAGAAGACGAATAAGAATGCTGGTAGCACTAAGAAGACGGCTTCTGATATGGCTAGTTCTAGTGGTACGAAGATTTCTACATCAAACCAATTTGATGCTCTTAATATGGATGATACGAATGCGTTTGGTATCTCTACTGCTGACACCAACATGGATGTGGATTCTGGCCGTACAATGGAAGTTAATGAGGATGAGTCGGTTAAGACTGGTACTCCATCACAAGAACCGATTGTGAGTGATTCAATGGAAACTATGGAAGTTGGTTCTACTCCAATAGTTGAAAAGATTAGTAAGCTTGAAAAGCTACTTATTGATGGAAAAGCTACTCTTGTGGATGATGAAGGTCATCCTATTCCGTCTGCCTCTGTCACTAAGAGGGCTAACCCATTTTCCAAGGTGGGTGATATTGTGGTTACTGATAGTGATGAGGAAGAGGTTCTTAACACGTTCGACGAATCCGCTAATCTGTTTGGTGGAGGCCTTGAGCGTGAAGATGAGTTTGATGACTATGATGACTACTCGAAGCAAATTTATGATCTTCCAGGGGAATTGGATGCTCTTAATGCCATTTATGGCTTTAATCTCCAAGGTCGTAGGAAATAGTTTATATTTTTGCCCAAGTATTTTAATATTATGTGGTAGTGGTTTTGTTTTCTTGTCTAGAAAATAGGAAGTATCTTGTTATGTAAGCTTTTCGCCTATGTAACGGGCTGAGATATGGGATTCACTAATATCCGTTGTACCTAAATGTTTTTTGGAGTAATATATTTACCGGGTCGTTGACCTTTTACCCAAAAAAAAAATTGCATTTCATGATCAAAGGAAATTTTTCTAATCACTAGAGTTTTTATAAAATGTATTAAACATCTTATATCTTTTACAAAATTACTTTTGGAATTAAAATAATATGTTTAATTCATTATAAATATATGATTTCAAATTTCCAACAAAAAATGGCAAATTCTATCCAGAAAAATATTCCCCACTAAAAGACAAGAAAAACCAACGTTCTGAAGGGGCGGCCCCCTTAATTCCTTAGGCGGCCCCCTTAATCATTAAGGGGACCGGCCACGCTCCAGAACAGTATTTTTCTCTCCTATAAATACTGGTTCTTTCCTCAGAATTTTCTCACCTTTTGCACTTCTAAACTTTCTGATCTAGATCCATATCTTTATTCTCTTATCCTTTGATCATAAGTGTATAATTCTTTGTTTCAAAGTGATCCAAACTTCATCCTCTTAAGTGCAAGAGAAGAATACTTCTATCCCCCAAGACAAGAAGTATTACAACTTGTTGTGATCTCCACATCCAAGTTGTTGGTGCATCATCAAGATTATTTACATTATTCTTTGTGAAGATTGTTGTGAATATTTGATTGTAGATAGTTGTGATAGATATATAGATTGTGTGATTAGTTAATAGCTTGGTGTGAAGAAGAAAAGTTAGGAACTAGATTGGTGTGAAGAAGATAGGTGTGGAGTAGTTAGTGGTGAAGTAGATTGATTTGAAGAAGTTGTGACTTAGGTGTGAAGAAGTTGTGGTGTGATAATTGGTGTGTAAATTGGTGTGTAAGGTTTTTTCCGCCATAAGGGAGCTTGTTGATATAGTGAAGAAAACTCTCGAGTTAGGTGCTCGGGGAGTGGAGTAGGTCAAGGAAGGTGTCCTTGTAGCCGAACCACTATAAATCTCTTCTCTCGCAGTTCGATCTTTCCATCTCTTACTTATTTCATTACTTATCATTGTTATATATTATTTATTGATAGTCCAAATCATCTTTTATAACGAACTAAAAAGACATAAAACTATTCAACCCCCCTGCTAGTTTTTCACAATTGGTATCAAGAGTCACGTCTAGCAAGACTTTTAAAATATATTGTATTTTAAAACTTGTAACGATCTATGGAATCTGAAAAATATTTAGAAGGGCAATCTATGCAAAGACCACCACTATTTGAAAGTGATTGATTTTTATATTAGAAAAATAGATTCGAAACGTATGTGAAATCAAAAGATCTTGATCTTTGGCATATTATTACCTTTGGTGACTTTCCTCCTATTCAATATAATGTTGAAACTAAAATGGATGAAATTGTATCTTTCGAAAAACAAAATGATGATTTGAAAAAGAAATTAGCAAAAAATAATGAGGCTAAAATGGTCATTTATAATGCTTTACCACGCAAAGAATATGAAATAATTTTTATGTGTAAAACCGCCAAAGAAATTTCGGATTCTTTACTAATTACTCACCAAGGTAATAGCCAAGTCAAAGATAATAAAATAGATCTTCTTGTACAACAATATGAACAATTTACGATTCCGGAAGAGGAATCAATTGATAATGCTTTTGCTAAATTTAACACTATTATCACAAGTTTAAAAGCACTTGATGAGACATTTTCTAGTAAAAATTGTGTTAGGAAATTTCTTAGGGCATTGCATCCAAAATGGCGAGCTAAGGTCACGGCAATTGAAGAATCAAAGAACTTGATGACGCTATCACTAGATGAACTAATCGGCAACTTGAAGGTTCATGAAGAAATCATAAGAAGAGATTCGGAGACGGTCAAAGTCAAGAAAGAACAAACCAAATCCATTGCTCTAAAAGCCAAAAAGGAACCTAGTGATGATGATGATTCAAGTGATGAAAGTAAAGACGAAGAATATGCAATGGCCGTAAGAGAATTCAAGAAATTCTTCAAGAGACGAGGAAGATTCACTAGATCATCACAAGACGAAAGAAAAGCATTCCAAAGAAATAGAAGTGACAACTATGGGAAAAGAAAGTGCTTTAGATGTGGAAGTCCAAATCATCTCATTGGCGAATGTCTAAAGCCACCGGGTTATGAAAATCAAGGCGCTTTTGTTAGTGGAACATGGAGTGATAGTGACAAAGAAGAAGTTGAAAAGCAAAGAGACGAAAAGTGTTTTATGGCAAAAGAAACCGATGAAATGTGTTTAGGAATTGACTTGGAACCTGACGAATGGATCAAAGATAGCGGATGTTCGAGGCACATGACGGGGAACCGCAAGCTATTCTCTACATACAAGGCATACAATGGAGGTAACGTTATTTTCGGTAGTGACTTACGTGGAAAAATTATTGGCAAAGGTACGATTTCTCAAGACTCACTTACTATTGAAAATGTAGAGCATGTAGATAAATTAACATATAACTTGCTTAGTGTAGGACAAATATGTGATAATAAATGTAGAGTCACATTTATCGAAGAGGATAGCGAGATAATTAAGAATGGAAAAATTATAGGTAGAGGAATTAGGAAAGGTGTCATATATGTTATGAAACTAGGAAACAAACCTGAGGATAGGATATGCCTAACGACCCTAGATGAAAACTCTACATTGTGGCATAGGAGATTAGGACATGCTAACATGCAACAAATACAATATTTGGCCTCAAAGGAATTAGTTAGAAATTTGTCTAATCTAAAATATGACAAGCATTTTTGTGATGCATGTAAAATTGGAAAACAAGCTCATGCTAGTTGTAACACCCCCAAAATTTGATACAGCGGAAGACTCAGAAGCTTTCGGGGTGCTACGGGGATTGGTATCCATTCAAAGTCATGAAAGAACAAGATAAAGTAAACATAAGAAAAACACAACCAAAACGGGTTTTAGAGTTTACATTTATCCCAAGAATTATCCAAAGTAAGGCCCAAAAGAAATAAACATAGGTCCACAATAGTTATCAGAGTTTTAGAAAAATAGATCCATAACCGGTGCCATTGCCAAGCCTCCAATCCCAAGCATCCATAGAGCATCACTTAATTACCTGAGAAAACGTGCTAAAAGTCAGCTTTCGCTGGTGAGATCATAGGTTTAAATTCATAATTCGATATAGTGGACATATACGCAAAACGCTTGCTAGCTAGACTAGGACTCAATCATCCAACCAAAATATCGAACCAAAATAATCCAACCAAATCAAATCAACCCTATAGGTGCACGCTATAGCTCAAATCAATCCAATCAATAGCTTACCTAGCTCAAGTCTAGGCCTCGCTCTATAACCAATCCAATAGCTTACCTAGTTCGGGACTAGGCCTCGCGCAACAACTAAATCAATAGCTTACCTAGTTCGGGACTAGGCCTCACTTAATCCTACCTAGTTCTATAAGCATAGCAAGTTTTGAAATAAGTAAATAAAGCGATAATAGTCCACATAAAATATTTGCACGTTTCTCACCCCAAGTATTGAAAACAAAGTTCAAGAGTAAAAAGTGGGGCTATGACTCACCTCAAGTCCAGAAAATCCTCAAATGAAATCGATAGAAGAAAGACGTAAGCAGACTCAAGCAACTCACGTAACGGCAACTACAGACTCGGCACTTCCTAACAATATCAAACTCGTTCAGAAATCATTTCCTCAAAAATCAAATGTTCCCATTCCCGAACGTATTCCGTTTTACTTTCCAAAAATATCCATTTCTCGAATTAACTTCGTATTAATTTGAAATTCGACGTTTGGTATCCATATGGGTGAAGGGTCGACACAACTCAAACCAAAAAGCCACAACAAATGAATAATAAACCAACTATAGGTCTAATATTAGCCCAACATATTATTTAAATAATCATCGAAGCTTATCAATTCCGTCGATTTGGTAATCTCCCATATTTATTTACGTAATGTATCGTTCCAAAATTATACCCAACCTAAAGCACATAGCACAAAGAATTCTATTTGGTATATATTGTAGTCCAATAAATTCCCTATATATATCGTCAAATCGGCCAAATTCCACGAGATACATAGTAATTTATTACCCTAAAACATATACCACAACCTATGGGCGTCGTGGGATAAGATACCCATTAATATACTCATTTTATATAGCCAAATAACTCGATCTAATCCGTCGATTAAATAAGTCACTTGTTATAGAAAATGTTTATATTAATCGTCATATATCCGTGACAACACAAAAGTCACAATATAAAGTCCACTTGGACTTTAAATAACCACAACTCGTATAACTCGATAAGTTTCTAAATTTATAAAAATCACGTTTTTAATTATTATTTACCCGACTTATTATTTCTCCGTTATTTGTAGTTATTATTTATAACAATAGTCCGACATTTATTACACTATTTGCATAGTATAATAACTATCGTTATATTATTATAACGTTTACTCATGATCGTTTTATTATTAATATACGCATTTATATATATATATATATATATATATATATATATATATATATATATATATATATATATATATATATATATATATATATATATATATATATATACGTTTATCACGTCTATATTCGTATATAAACGATTATATTCTCAATAATATTATTACGAGTATTATTTTTAATATTTGACTTTTAAATATTTATCGAGTCATAGAATTTGGTCACATGTCCGAGTCATGACTCTCGGCTCATAGTCCAAGTCCAATACAAGAACCAAGTCAAAATAAATATATCATCTCTGTCCAAATCAATCCCATAACCACGTGCTACAACAAGAGGGTCCGACTACGGCACCCAACTAACCTATCTCCGTCATCTAATGACCGTCTCACAATCGGTCCCCAAGTATCCACACTCGAAAACACATCTCCAATAAATCTCGTAACCCAAATATGTCACTCAAGTCCAAAATAATAAATCCAATAAGTATCCATGGTCAAAAACCACAATCACAACAACAACAAAAATAATAATCCGACAAGTAACAATATAACCGAAAACAAAACAAATTACGGGTTGAGTTACCAAGTCAACCCGGGTCAATATACACAGGAAACAAGATACGGGAGTCCCACCCGAGACCATTTGGTCTCGGCTAGCTCTATCGAGCCACTCAACCCAAACAGCCCCCTTGGGGGTGTCGGCCGAAAAACCAAACGACCACAAGGTCGACCTAAGCATCACAACCAAGCACCAATAATCCGATAATCATCAAATGGCCAAAGATAGCACATCCAAGACCCAAGCCGAGAGCGAAAGCTCTCGGTTAGCCTCGACCCATCAAGAATAATCATAAACCCGGATACCAAACATTTTCTTTAATCCATTTCATTCAAACCCATAAAAATCTTTCGTTATTATCCATGAACACCCGAAAAGAACCAAACCCGTGACCCTAGGTCACGGTTCGAACCAAAACATGAGCCAAGCTCCACCTACCTTCGATTCCCAAGACAACTCGAATGGATCTTCAAAAACCAATACAAGAAATAACGATTTTGTGGTGATAACGTGGTGATTTTAATTCGAAAAGGGTGTTAGAGTGGTCCAAATCGCGCGTGGTTTGCACCAAAAGATAGATCGGAAGAAGATGGTTAAGGTGATGGTGTTAGATTTGATGAGAGGGTGGCAGTGGTGGTGCGATTTGAGTGATTAGGGTGCGGTGATGGTTGATATTGTGAGAAGAGAGAGAGAGAGTGAATATTGGTGATGAGGGTGTTGTGGTTGTGTTGCTTTCACAGGGACGATTTCATGTAATTTACTCTTAAAAAAAAAAAAAAAAAAAAAAAAAAAAAAAAAAAAAAAACAACCCTTTTTATAATAATAATAGTGAGGTGTGGTGGTGGGTTAAGTAGCCCGGTGTAAATACATGGCCAAACCCGAAACCTTAAATAACCAAACAACTTTCTCAACCCGAACTCGTTCCAAAAATAATAATATCCGAACCAACATTAAAAATATAATTAAAACTGTTAGGTTAACCTAGTGTCGGAGTCAATGTAGTGCCAAAGTAACAACCTCAAAATAAATCATCACGAACGAATCAAACCAAACCATAAATAAATAATAAATCCTCATAATTAACGTACGATCAAAAACACATCCCAACGTTCATAAAACATCTCGTCCAATAAACTTTGCAAAAATTCCAAAATTATAATTTTTAATGTAATGCGGGTTTTAAAAACGGCTCCCTATTTTGCCAGTTGTCACACTAGTCAAAAAGCTAAAAATATAGTATCCACTACTAGGTGCCTAGAATTATTACATATGGATCTTTTTGGTCCATCCGCTGTGCGGAGCTATGGAGGAAACAAATATACCTTAGTAATAGTAGATGACTACTCACGATACACGTGGACTAGGTTTTTAAGTGACAAAACCCAAGCCTTTGAAAAATTTGAAATATTTTGTAAAATGATTCAAAATAAATTAGGATGCTCAATAGTTGCCATTAGGACGGACCATGGTAGGGAATTTGATAACGAAGTACAATTCGGAAAATATTGTGAGTTAAATGGAATATCTCACAACTTCTCCGCTTCTCGTACTCCTCAATCAAATGGCGTAGTAGAAAGAAAAAATAGGTCACTACAAGAAATGAGTAGAACTATGTTAAATGAACAATCCATCCCACAAAATTTTTGGTGTCACACCGTAGATACATCAACTTATATTTTAAATAGGGTATCAATTAGAAGAATTCTAGGAAAAACTCCTTATGAGTTATTAAGAGGTAGAAAACCAAATTTAAGCTACTTTAGGGTATTTGGAAGTAAATGTTATATTCTAAACACTAAGGATTACCTCACTAAGTTTGATCCAAAATCATATGAAGGAACATTTTAAGGATACTCACAAAATAGCAAAGCATATATAATACTTAACAAACACTCCATGAAAGTAGAGGAATCACTAAATGTAACATTTGATGAAACACCACCACCTCCTAAAACATTACCTTTAGAAGATGATGATTTAGTCGAAGATGAAGCTATTGAGGTTAGTAAAACAAAACCCATAGGAAATGATAATGAAGACATTCAATTAGAAAATAACGAAATTGTTAATATTAGAGAATCTAGATCACATCCATTAGATAATATAATAGGACATCTTAACCAAAGAACCCTTAGGTCACAAGCCGAAGATAAAAACAACTTCTTTTGTTTCCTCTCAGCAATAGAACCTAAGAATATTAGCGAGGCTTTAAAAGATGAAAGTTGGGTTATAGCTATGCAAGAAGAATTAAATCAATTTAAGGCAAATGATGTTTGGGAATTAGTCCCAAATCCAAAGAATATGACCATCATAGGAACCAAATGGGTATATAGAAATAAGTTAGATGAAAATGGAATAGTTACTAGGAATAAAGCTAGGTTAGTTGCTCAAGGTTATAATCAACAAGAAGGAATTGATTATGACGAAACTTATGCCCCCGTAGCTAGACTAGAATCGATTAGGATATTACTTGCTCCCTAGATTTTAAGTTATTCCAAATGGACGTGAAAAGTGCATTCCTTAACGGTTTTATCAATGAGGAGGTATATGTGGCACAACCTCCAGGATTCATTGACTTCGCAAAACCTGATTATGTTTATAAGTTAAAGAAAGCTTTGTATGGACTCAAACAAGCTCCCAAAGCTTGGTATGATCGATTAAAAGCTTTTCTCATTAAACATGATTATTCCATAGGAATGGTAGATAACACTCTTTTCACTAAAAGGAAAGACCCAAATCTCATCATTGTCTAAATATATGTCGATGACATTATATTTGGATCGACTTGTCAAGACATGTGTGATGAATTTGCCAAAATCATGCATGATGAGTTTGAGATGAGTATAACTTCTTCCTAGGATTACAAATAAAACAATTAGAATATGGAATATTTTTTAACCAATCTAAGCACATTAAGGAAATGCTTAAGAAATTTGGCCTAGAAGACTCAAAACCCATAAAAACTCCCATGTCTACGGAAGTAAAGCTCACAAAGGATGATGAAGGTGAGTCCGTAGATAACACCAAGTATAGAGGAATGATAGGTAGTTTACTATACTTGACGGCAAGTAGACCCGATATCATCTTTAGTGTCTGCCTTTGTGCCCGTTTTCAAGAGGATCCCAAGACCTCTCACCTAGAAGCGGTTAAGCGTATCTTCTGATACGTTAAAGGCACTATACACTTAGGATTATGGTATCCTAAGGGATCCGGCATAGAAACCATCGTCTATGCGGATTCGGAACATGCGGGAGACTACGTAGATAGAAAGAGCACTAGCGGTATTTGCACATTTATGGGATGTTGTCTAACATCTTGGTTTTCGAAGAAGCATACCGCTCTTGCTATTTCTACCACCGAAGCCGAATATGTAAGCACTGGAAAGGCATGTCAACAAGCACTATGGATGAAACAAGCTCTCGTAGACTATGACATTAGGTTAGAAAGTGTCCCCATTATGTCCGATAACCAAGGTGCAATAGATTTAAGTAAAAATCCGGGGCAACACTCTAGGACTAAACACATAGAAATACGCCACCATTTTCTTAGGGATAATGTACAAAAAGGAAATATATCTATAGAAAAGGTTGCATCGGAAGACAACATTGCAGATATATTCACAAAACCCCTTAAGCATGAATTATTCAACCACTTGCGTTTAGGATTAGGAATGATGGAATAAGTTGACTAAATTATATTGAATTAATACAAATTTATACTTGCATAAAATTTATTTTTCTTCCATTTCATCTTTTCTGAGTCTAGGAATCTATTTCACACAAAAATAAAGATTGGGAAAATTTATTTTCTTTGCATAAACTCCTCTGTAAAACCTAATCAATTCTCTTTAAAAATTATTCTCACATCTAGGAATCACATGAAGATCATTTTCCTTGCATTGTTGACTAATTCTAAAAACATTGTTTTTCAAAATCATGCATAAACTCTCACATAAATTGTCAAGGTATATAATCTAATATATGTCTTTGACATTCATGATCGAGCAAAAATTGAATCAAGGAGATCATTTGGATTGTTTCTTAGGATCGTTATTTCTTTTTCTTTTTTTTTTGCATTTAGGAGTCGAAACAATCACAACTCCACATTTGTTGCATATAGACACACACTAGGACAAATTCACTAATTATGTTGTCATCTTGATCCATTACTAGTTTTTCACTCACTAGTTTCCTTTGCCTTTAAATCTAAGATAAGTGCCTTAGGAAGTTTAAGTGATCTTGCCTTTACTTACCTCCTCTTGCTTATTATGTGTTGATTATTTGCTCTTTTGCCTATGTGTTCTTGCATGCATGCTATATCTTGATTAGATTAGATTCTATATTGCCTAAAGGAATTGAACTTGCTTGAATTCTAATCCAAACACACAACCTTTCTGCAAATTTTCTGCCAAAAACCCAATTCTGGCAACCTGGAAATCACCAGATGGGCGGCCCCCTTAATTTTGTAAGGCGGCCGCCTTAATCATTAAGGGGACCGCCCCCTAATTAAGGGGACCGGCCATCTGATGGTCGGGTTTACATAATCTTTTCTGCTTTTTAGCCCATTTCAACCTACATTTCCTAATTTTCACCAACACATTTTGTCCTAATCTCCCAAACAAACTTTATCCATCCATAAACACACAAATCTTACACTATAAATACCCCCAATCTTTAAAACTCTTCACTCATCCCTTCATGGCTTCTCCAAACAAACCAAAACCTAAAGCCTCAAGGCTTGCAAGAATGACGGAAAAACCCGTTTGGCGAAGAAAAAGCCCTAGAAACAAATCCATCATAACTAATGAAGTTGGAAGTCACTCAACACCACCAACCACTTACTTTCCAAATTTTCCACCAAATTCACAAGGACACTCATTTGATCCTCTTTACAAACCATACAACATTGGCCAAACATCTTCCTTCATGCCAAACCACTCATCTCATCCTCCAATCACTTGTAATGATCCATACAAGTTTGATCAACCATCCCACTACAACTCCAACTACACAAACCCAATTCATCCATATCAACACAATGACTTTCTCCACATTACCACGGAAAAGCAAAAGTTTCGTGATGAAATATCACAAATCCATGATCTTTGTGATCTCAATGCCATGCATCTTGCACAACGCAACAAAGGGCAACCTCCATCATCACCCTATAAACAATTGCCTTCCTCACTCTCTCAACTTGGATCAAGTTACAAACCACACTCACTATTGCCCTTGTTGCATCTTCCTTCAAAAACAAATCCTATACTTGAGTGAAGATATTTCTTGGATCGAATATCTCCTCACTCGACCTCATCCCATTCCACCCTTAACACGATACAATATCGTAAGGGCCTCCTCTTCCGCTCCAAACCCCACTCCATATCCTTCTCCATCTAACAACTAAGCTTTATGCTTATGTTATCCTTCAAGCAAATAAAACAATCAACCATGAGTTGCAAGCAAGTCCAAGTGCTCTTTTAGGCAATATAGGACTATGCCTTTTCTTTTGTTTTATTTTGATTAATATGCCTTAAGCATATTAAATGTTGTAATGCTTTCTATGATGCTTGAATGAATCTATTTTTATAATTATTGCTTTGCATATATATGTGCCTTGTTCTTTTCTAATATTTTGTGTAGCCAAGATTTCCATAGCTCATTCCCTTGGTGCTCTCAAATGAGGGGGAGTATACATCAAGGGGGAGCATTGACCTTTTTGATTTTACAAAAAAGGGGGAGAAGAGAATGTTAAACTCTAAATACTTGTTTAAAAATTATTTTTTAGACCTAATGAGTTTAAGGTTTTGTAATCATCAAAAAGGGGGAGATTGTTGACATAAATAATGTCTTAAAACATTGTTAGCTATATTAACAATGTCTCTATGTTTTGATAATTACAAAGCATAAACTCATTAATCTAAAACTTATGACGTAAACAAGTTTTTAGTACTTAATATTTGTCTTTGCTTCCATATCACTTAAGGTATGAATAAACAAAGGGTTAATTGCATTTCATGATCAAAGGAAATTTTTCTAATCACTAGAATTTTTATAAAATGTATTAAACATCTTATATCTTTTACAAAATTACTTTTGGAATTAAAATAATATGTTTAATTCATTATAAATATATGATTTCAAATTTCCAACCGAAAATGGCAAATTCTATCCAGAAAAATATTCCCCACTAAAAGACAAGAAAAACTAACGTTCTGAAGGGGCGGCCCCATTAATTCCTTAGGCGGCCCCCTTAATCATTAAGGGGACCGGCCACGCTCCAGAACAATATTTTTCTCTCCTATAAATACTGGTTCTCTCCTCAGATTTTTCTCACCTTTTGCACTTCTAAACTTTCTAATCTGGATCCATATCTTTATTCTTTTATCCTTTGATCATAAGTTTATAATTCTTTGTTTCAAAGTGATCCAAACTTCATCCTCTCAAGTGCAAGAGAAGAATACTTCTATCCCCCAAGACAAGAAGTATTACAACTTGTTGTGATCTCCACATCCAAGTTGTTGGTGCATCATCAAGATTATTTACATTATTCTTTGTGAAGATTGTTGTGAATATTTGATTGTAGATAGTTGTGATAGATATATAGATTGTGTGATTAGTTAATAGCTTTGTGTGAAGAAGAAAAGTTAGGAACTAGATTGGTGTGAAGAAGATAGGTGTGGAGTAGTTAGTTGTGAAGTAGATTGATTTGAAGAAGTTGTGACTTAGGTGTGAAGAAGTTGTGGTGTGATAATTGGTGTGTAAGGTTTTCTCCGCCATAAGGGAGCTTGTTGATATAGTGAAGAAAACTCTCGAGTTAGGTGCTCGGGGAGTGGAGTAGGGCAAGGAAGGTGTCCTTGTAGCCGAACCACTATAAATCTCTTGTCTCGCGGTTCGATCATTCCATCTCTTACTTATTTCATTATTTATTATTGTTATATATTATTTATTGATAGTTGTTTATATTGTGCAAGACTTGAGATCACATATTATCGAATCTAAGTTTTTAAAAGCTAAGAAAACACTAAAACCATCTTTCATAACGAACTAAAAAGACGTAAAACTATTCAACCCCCCTTCTAGTTTTCCATAGGACGACCACCAAAAATAGGGAGTGGAGTTAGAATCAGTTATAAACGAAGAGGACTTTCAGAAAATGTCGTATCTGAAAGTAGTGGTTTTGGAAGAGCTGAGGAGACACCCACCTAGCCATTTCTAATGGGTGAGTGAAATAAATAACGTTCAAACAACCCTAAAAGACTTTTCTGTCCGAACAAACCCTGAAACAAGTTATGTCCAAACAGCCCATATTGCACACTAAACCTATTCATGGCAAACGCCATACAAAAAAGAATTGGTTTTTACCCATTACGCTACTTCAAAATTAAGCATTGTGCTTCTATCTATACTAAACTTTTTTGTATGATAATTCTTTACATCATATTTTCAGCAATTGAAAAATTATGTTCCTTTGATATATGTAAGAGAAAATTATCACCTCATGCAACCACGTTGTAGAGTCTCAGATTTTTTCAAATTATATTAGAAATGTACACAAACAATGTCCTATTGAAAATCTACTTAAACTTAATTTTTCTATAAGGTAGTGGTATGCTTATGATTCAAAATTCGAATAAGAAAACAAATCTATAAACAAATAGCTACCAAAATTGGTTACTCCAAGCTTTGCGTTGTGGTCTCCTTTAGCCTCGACACACGATCGCCGACCAATAGCAACAATTGAATGAATTACAACTGCATTTTCCTGAAATCATAGATTAATTTATGTTAAGGTACATAAGTGATATAATAAGTCTGGGGGCTTGTGTAAACTTTCATTGTTGTACTATGCCCACATATAAATATATAATCATTAAAAAAACTATAAGTTAGTTGTAGATATCCTTGTGTATTTTAACAGGTTAACTTACTGGCTTTTTTATTACCTGTTTGACCCATTATGTATCAAACATTTTCTGATTTGACCCATTAATATATAAACCAATGGTTGCTACTGCTGCTGTGCATACAAACAAAGGTGTTAAACGTAGCATACCTCACCTGATATTTTGGATCTAGATGTGATAGCTTCCAGAGTTAACATACTTGCGGCTTGGTCCGGTGATTCAAGCCCATCGCCAATTGTGACTCCTCTCTGCCAGAATTCTGAATCATGTATACCTTGCCACCTACCCTATAGAGGCACCAATAGAAATGATATTACGTCATTATATTGTCGTCAACAAAGTACAATTATCCATCTGTCATTGTTTCGGTACCACTAACTATCTAATTATAGGTATTGGATTATCGTATATATACTTTCTAAAAGCACATCCATACACCCCTTAAATCATGTAACAAAACATATACTGAATGAACATTACCAAGGTTTGAAAGGAAACTGTTTTAAAAATGGCCGTGATCTAACGGCCAAGTAATCATGAACTTTATACTTTGACAATGCTATTTTTACACTTTATCAAATGTTACTTTAAATTTTTATATGAAATTGTGTAAAAGACACGCACCTTTCCACCATTCCCTTGCATAGATACATTTGGATTGTAGTGTGTCCCCTATGCCTCCGAACATTGAACCAACTGCATCCCACAACCTATTAGGTTGCTGTCATAGCACCATATTGTTAATACTTGAAGTCGCCTTCTTGCATTATACCACCTTGATTGTATCTCTGGCCACCACTACATTTATCATACCCGTTCTTGGTCTCGTTTTCAATAGAAAATCAAAGATTGATAGCATCTTTACTGTTATGACTGCTGATCTTGCAACAACCTCTCATGCTTCCGTTATTTGCACTTTCAAACCTTCACCTGACGCATATCAAAGTTAAACAATAGGATCTAGAATATTTTTGCAGGTATACATAAATGTTCCTGTATCATATCATACCTACCTTTCTTGCATATTCACATAAACTTTTCATACTATCAGGCATAATCCCATTTTCTAAATCACCTCCAAAGCAATGAAAACCAAAAATCAAAAGTTTTGGCGCAGGACCGATTTCACTACAGTAACAGTGTTTTGAACATCGTCTTCTATAAAAAAGCCTATAACACTCCAAGAACAACTTACCCACCCTATCAAAACATAATAACCATATAAGATTCAAAATCATACTATGTCATAAAATTTTCCGTTGTACACCTAAAATCAAATTGAAAAATTATGACTTTTTAACATCATGGTGTCATAATAGAACATATAATTATAACATTATTATCGAATCGCATTAAACGCAGGTCACAATCATATCTTCTATGAACCCTAATCTCATATATGAAAAATGTATGTTTCGATTCAACATAACCATACATAAAACATAATAGTTTCTGAAGATAATAGCTCATTCGAGGACTTCATTGAGAACTAATTTAGTATCCATAGTTTTTTTTTACCAACAGTTAAGTTAAGAGCTCAGCTAGAATATAAAGAGCAATTTTAATCAAAACCAACACTAATAGTTTCTGAACATGTAGATGGATTAAAGATTAATAGAGAAAAAAATGGGCATTTTATCAAACACATAATGTACATTAACAAAGTACCATAGAGTTGTTGTTCTTCTTTGTTAAAAATCTCCAATCAATCATATCATAGCGTAACCATTATTATTTCTACATGTATATCCGCTTAATCCA
>CM060684.1:227722641-227749728 GCA_030686995.1 Artemisia argyi | reverse complement strand
CTACAAGTTCATCAATCACCCCGTGGAATTTTTATAAATCAGTCCAAATATGCTCTTGAAATTTTAAAGAAACATGGAATGATGACCAGTGATACTTATAATACACCGATGGGCTATACCACAAAACTAGATGCTGATTTACATGGGACTCCCGTTGACCCTACCAAATACCGAAGTATGATTGGGTCCCTCATGTATCTCACAGCTAGTAGACCTGATATAGTGTTAGGAATTAAATATCAGAAGAATCAAAGCAAGTTTTCACTGAAGGTGATTCGTTTCATACTACTACTTGACTCTGCTGCTGATGACTCTGCTGCTGAATCATACTACTGATTTATTCTGCTGCTGATGACTCTGCTGCTGAATCATACTGCTGCTTGATTCTACTGCTGTTGATTCTGCTGCTGCTATGACTGTGCAACTATGACTCATAACAAACAGCTGTGTAGATAAGACCGACTTATTCAACACTTGCATAAAAAGATAATATCTTAGTTCTAGTCATCAAATTGAACACTCCAAGTGAGTTGTTTATCTTAGATACATGATGTATCTTGTATGACTAAGCTAGAATAGTGATTAGTTATAAGCTAGTTATTTGTTGAGTCATGTAGTTTGTAAAAGATATTTCCTTGGACTATAAAAGGAAAATCTTAGATATGTAGAGAGAATATATATAGAGTGACACAAAAAGAAACATAATATACACAACTCTCATATACAGAAAATAGAAAGAACAAACATAAGATTCAAGGTCTTTGTAACCCTAGTGATAAGCTAAAGATCACTCGTATTATTTTTGAATAATATTGAATCGTTTGGTGTTAACTATTCCATTTCTATAACAATAAACATAAATCTTCTAAGTGTGGTTAAGTAGATTCCGCATACTTAATCATATTCACACAAACATATCTCATACACAAAGAACGAAGGTTTAACCACCTTACCGTGTATCGATCCGAACACCAACAAGTGGTATCAGAGCATCAGGCTGATATTTTTGTTTTAGAAAAAGAAGTTAGAAATGGATGTTGAGTCTATTCAAACAAATGTTGCTGCTAAGTTACCAATGCTCAAACAGAATGAGTTTGAGATGTGGAGGTTAAGAATAGAACAATATTTTCAAGTGCAAGATTATGCACTGTGGGAAATTATTGAAGATGGAGATTCTTACAAGCCTACAACCACTACATCAACAGTTGATGGTAAGGAAGTTGATAAGCTGCAAACCAAGCCACAAACTGCAGAAGATAGAATTAAGAAGAAGAATGACCTAAAGGCCAGAAGCATGCTGATGATGACCATTCCAAATGATCAACTTATAAACTTCAGCAAATTCAAAGATGCAAAGTCACTATTTGAGGCCATTATTGCAAGGTATGGTGGGAATGAAGCCACCAAGAAGACCCAGAAGACTCTTCTTAAGCAACAGTTTGAAAATTTCACATCAACCAACCATGAATCTTTAGACCATATGTTCAACAGGCTACAGAATATTGTGAGTCAACTTGCTATTCTTGGAGTTGAAATACCTCAAGAAGATTTAAACTCAAAATTTCTGAGAAGCTTACCTGAAGAATGGGCTATGCATGTTGTTGTCTGGAAGAACAAATCAGACATTGACACCATGGATCTTATGGATCTGTATAGCAACTTTAAGATTGTTGAGCAAGATTTGAAGAAAACTGGAGGTACTAGTTCAAGCACTGGGAACATGGCATTTATGTCATCTCCTAGTAATTCAGTTCCAGTTACTAATGAAAAAGTTCATGATGTTGCAAGTGCTGCAAGTTCATCAAGCAGTACTTTTGGAATTTTGGATGAGAAAACATGTTGTGCTTTCTTCACAAGCAAACATAATGGATCCATGTTAACTCATGAAGACCTTCAAGAGATCAATGATGATGATCTGGAGGAAATGGATCTAAAATGGCAAATTTCTCTTCTTAGCATGAGAGCTAAGAAATTCTATCAAAGGACGGGGAAGAAGATCACAATCAGTAGCAATGATCCTGCTGGTTATGACAAGTCAAAGATAGAATGCTACAACTGTCACAAGATGGGACACTTCTCAAGAGAATGTAGAAGGCCAAGACAGCAAGATAGCAGAAATAGAGATGTTGGAAGAAAATCCAATACAGGGGAGATGTCTGAACCAAAAGCTATGGTAGCAATTGATGGGTTAGGTTTTGATTGGAGCTTCATGGATGATGAAGAAATGGGTTCTTCACAGATGGCTCTTATGGCATTTACTACACCTGAGGTACATGATCATAAAACCTGTTCAAATACTTGTACTGCTCTTAAAGACTTAAAAATCTTAATTAAACAGTATGATGACCAAAAGGTTCGACACGCCAAATCTGATCTAGATTGTTTCAATTATAAAAGTGGTTTAGAATCTGCAGAAAGGCAAATCCTACATTATAAAAGGAATGAACTTACCTTTACTGATGCTAAAACTTTACTTGAAAATGATAATCAATTTAAAGATCAAATCATTGAGGCTTTAAAAGAAGCATTGGATAGGGTTAAGACTGAGAAAGAAAATATTCAATTGACTAAAGAGAAGCTTGAACATGCTTCTAAAAATGTAAACAAAATAATAGACAGTCAAGTGAATAATAAAGTTAAGTCTGGATTAGGATATAATGCAGCCCCACCCCCTTATAGAGGTATCCCAAAACCCCCAGGGATAGACCTAGAGCATTCAGGATTACCTGAATTTCAGCTACCTGAGTTACAATATGGAGTTCAACCAAACTCTAACATAGTAGCTGATGAGCCTAAGAAAGAAAGTAAATGTTCATGTAAAACATTACTTTTTCAGGACAAGGTGTCCTTTGTAAATAAACAGGTTATGTCTAAACCTGAAGTGGTTAAGAAAGCAAGAACAAGAGTTCCTAAGATAGTCAAACACAATACTGATAGGCCTAAAACCAATAAAAAATATGTTAGGCAACCAGTTAGATATTGTGAACAATATAGAACCACAAACAAGCCCAGAGGTAACCAAAGAAATTGGAATAACCTCAAGTCTTACCAACTAGGTGATGACTTTGCTTTTCACAATAAAGCTTGTTTCATTTGTGGTAGTTTTGACCATCTTGCAGCTTTCTGTAACCAATGGGTATCTGGGTATGAAAGTAATAGAGTGAACTACAAAAGGCAAACACCTAAATCTCATTTTCACTCTAATTCTAAAAGATCAAAACCCAAAACAGTCACAAAAACTGTTCCTGCTGAAAGGAAAATGGTTTCTGCTGAAAAACCATATATGACTGTTTACCCAAAATCAACAATTAAGGGTGCAAAAACAACTTTCAAACATGCATCTGATATTGTTCAAAGGCCCATTCAAACAAAAGCAGTGGTCCAAAAACAAGTTTGGAGACCAAAGCTAGCAGTTTCTTCTGCTAAGCATACTGCTGCTAAGGGAATCAGGGCAAATGCTGTTAAGGCCTCAGCATGTTGGATTCTTAAATCCAATGTTGCATCAACAGTCCTCAAGAGATTACATTTCATTGATGCAAGAGGCAGATCCAAGTCAGTGTTGGCTTGGATCCCCAAGGAAAACTAATTCTTTTATTTTGTGCAGGAACATTCTCCAACAGATCATGAAGATCAAGGATATTCAGATAGTGGGTGTTCAAGGCACATGACAGGCAACATGTCTTATCTTTCCAACTTTCAATCAATTGATGGTGGATATGTTACCTTTGGAGGAGGAATTGGTGGAAAGATTACTGGTAAAGGTACTATCAAAACCAGTAAATTAGATTTTGAAGATGTGTTTTATGTGCAAGAGCTTAAGTATAATCTCTTTAGTGTCTCACAAATGTGTGATAGAAAGAATAATGTTCTTTTTACTGAGACTGAATGTCTTGTACTTTCTCCTGATTTTAAGATACCTGATGAAAGTCAAGTACTTCTTAAAATTCCTAGGAAGGGCAATATGTACAGTGTTGATATGAATAACATTGTTTCTAAAGATGCTTTAACTTGTCTTGTTGCAAAGGCCACATTAGATGAATCTATGTTATGGCATAGGAGACTTGGTCATATTAACTTCAAAACCATAAATAAGATTGTTAAGAATGGTTTGGTAAGAGGTTTACCTCAAAAACGTTTTGAAAATGATCAAACATGCATTGCTTGTCTTAAAGGCAAACAACACAAAGTCTCTTGTAAGCCCAAGATTTTTAACTCTATCAGTCAATCATTGTTTATGCTTCATATGGACTTATTTGGACCTGTTTCAATAAGTAGTATAATGCATAAGAGATTTTGTCTAGTTGTTACTGATGACTATAGTAGATTTACATGGGTATTCTTTTTAGGAACTAAGGATGAGACTTCTAGCATCCTTAAGACCTTCATTACAGAGATAGAAAACCTAGTAAGCAAAAGAGTAAAAGTCATTAGATGTGATAATGGAACAGAATTCAAAAATAGAGTTATGGATGATTTCTGCAAAGAAAAAGGTATTAAAAGAGAATTTAGTGTTGCTAGAACTCCTCAACAGAATGGAGTAGCTGAAAGAAAGAATAGAACACTAATAGAAGCTGCTAGAACTATGTTAGCTGATTCAAAGTTGCCTATAACTTTTTGGGCTGAAGCAGTCAACACTGCTTGTTATGTTCAGAACAGAGTTTTAATAGTACAGCCTCACAATAAGACATCATATGAGCTTTTTAGAGGTAGAACTCCTGCAATAGGATTTCTTAGACCTTTTGGATGTCATGTGACAATTCTGAATACCTTAGACCATTTGAGAAAATTTGATGGTAAAGCAGATGAAGGTTTCTTTGTTGGATATTCTCTCAATAGCAAAGCTTTTAGAGTATACAACATAAGAACTAAGAGAGTAGAAGAGAGTCTACATATAGAGTTCTTAGAGAACAAGTCTAATGTAGAAGGTCAAGGACCAAAATGGCTATTTGATCTTGAAACTCTAACCCATTCAATGAATTATGTGCCTGTTGTTGCAGAAACTAATGATTTTTCAGGTTCACAAGCAACAGACGAGGCAAGGTTAGACAAGAAGACACATCAAGATTATGTGATGATGCCAATATGGTCAAATACCAATGTGGAATCAACTTCAACAAATGGTGAATCTTCTTCTGGCAAAACTAAAGAAGATGTTGAAGATAAAATCAGAGAAGGAAGAACAGAAGAACAGCAAAATGTTCCTGCTGATGAGCAAAATGTTCTCACTAATGATCAAACAATTCCTGCTGATAAGCAAATTGTCTCTGCTGATAGTCCTTCAGAAGAAACAAAATCAGACTTTTCAGAAGATGAGGTGGATTTGTGCAATATTCCATCTGATTATCAAGTTCCTTCCACTCCACAAACACGAATTCACAAAGTCCACTCCCTAGAAAATGTGATTGGAGATGTACAATCTGGTGTGAAGACAAGACAACAATTGATGTCTTCAGATCAAAAAGGGATTCTTGATGCCCTTTATGCTTCAAAGCAACATGAGTCTTCAAACTCCTGTTTGTTTGTATGTTTTCTCTCACAAGATGAACCAAAGAATATTCATAAAGCCCTAGAGAATTCAAGCTGGTTAGAGGCTATGCAAGAGGAGCTTCTTCAGTTCAAGATTCAAAAGGTATGGGTGCTAGTTGATTTACCTTTTGGAGTAAGAGTAATTGGCACTAGATGGGTTTTTAGAAATAAAAGGGATGAAAGAGGTATAGTGATTAAGAATAAGGCTAGATTAGTAGCACAAGGGTACACACAAGAAGAAGGGATAGACTATGATGAGGTTTATGCTCCAGTAGCTAGAATTGAAGCAATTAGGCTTTTCTTAGCTTATGCTTCATTTATGAACTTCACAGTTTACCAAATGGATGTCAAGAGTGCATTTTTATATGGTTCAATTGAAGAAGAGGTGTATGTTACACAACCTCCAGGCTTCACTGACCCTGACCATCCAGACAAAGTGTACAAGGTAGTTAAAGCTCTATATGGCCTACATCAGGCACCAAGAGCTTGGTATGCAACACTAGCTTCCTATTTATTAGAGAATGGATTTCAAAGAGGAAAGATTGATCAGACACTTTTCATCAAACAGCACAAGAAAGATCTTCTGTTAGTACAGGTGTATGTGGATGACATTATCTTTGGATCTACAAGGAAGGAGATGTGTTTAGACTTTGAAAAACTTATGAAAGATAAGTTTCAGATGAGTTCTATGGGAGAACTTACATTCTTTTTGGGTCTGCAAGTTAAGCAATCATTTGAAGGCATATTTATTAGTCAAGACAAATATGTTGCAGAGATACTTAGAAAATTTCAATTTGCTGATTCAAAAATAGCAAGCACACCAATAGATCCTGAGAAGCCACTTCTTAAAGATGCAGATGGAGAAAATGTGGATGTACATACATACAGATCTATGATAGGTTCTTTGATGTATCTTACATCATCCAGACCTGATATCATGTTCTCTGTTTGTGCATGTGCAAGATTTCAAGTAACTCCAAAGGTTTCTCATTTAACAGCAGTCAAAAGAATTTTTAGATATCTCAAAGGTCAACCAAGGTTGGGATTATGGTATTCTAGAGAATCACCTTTTGATTTGATAGCATTCTCAGACAGTGACTATGCTGGTGCTAGCTTGGACAGAAAGTCAACAACCGGAGGATGTCAATTCCTTGGATGCAGACTTATCTCATGGCAGTGTAAGAAGCAAACAATTGTGGCAAATTCAACAACTGAAGCTGAATATGTAGCTGCTGCAAGTTGCTGTGGTCAAGTTCTATGGCTTCAAAACCAACTTCTTGATTATGGGTACAATTTCTTACATACCATTATACATATTGATAATAGTAGTACAATTTGCATTATTAAAAATCCAGTGCAACATTCTAAAACAAAACACATTGAAATAAGACATCATTTTATAAGAGATTGCAATGAGAAAAGGTTAATTCAAGTAATGAAAATTGCTTCAGAACAAAACTTTGCAGATCTTCTTACAAAAGCTTTTGATGTTGGAAGATTTCAGTACTTGGTAGCAAGTATTGGAATGCTTAATCTTTAAATTTTTTCAATATAATGTGTTTTTGTATATAGATTTTGTTAATGCATCTAACTTTGTTATCTAAGTCTTCTATTAACAATATTTGAAGTTATTCATACAGTTAGTTCTATGATTATTCTAATTCAAGACAAGTACTTTGTACTTTGTTCTTTTGGTTTTAGACTAACAATTTCAGGTATGAATGTTTGAGCTGAAAGGTTATTTCAAGTGAAAGCTGCTGATCATTGCTGCTGAAAGCTGATCATTTCCACTGATATAATAGGTTCATGATAGAAAAGGTTTGGGACTTCAAAAATCCTTAAAACTTCTTTCTTGGAATCTGATTATGATATTTCACTTTGAATTGATAAATTAGTTGATCAGTTAATCACTGATACAACTCACTTTCTATCATTTTATACTCTCAAGTATAATGTGACTAATCTACGGATATCTGATAGAAAGAACAGCGAGCAAAAGTGAATCTAACACTTGTGTTAGAGGTAACAAATGCCACGAGCTGGAAACCCTGTAAAGAAAGCCTTTTGAATAGGTTTATCTATACACAGGCGGTTATTTATAACTGAAAACATTGGTTCTCACACAACCAGAGGTTGCTTTAAACCGAAATTTTGACTAAGTGTCTGTTACACACTTAATCCCTTCAAAATGGTTGTAAGCAGTATGATTTTTCATAATAAAATCATATACATACTGCTAAGGCAAAAGTTTCTTAAAAGGATTTTCAAAAGATGACTTTAAAAACCATCAAATGATGGACCATAAGTCAAAATTGTCCATTGAATCACCTCTCATAGGAGTTAACACACCTAGAAGTGATGAGGACAGAATCTTAAACTCTTAAGGAATTGATGGCTTCATGTACAAATTGTCTGAAAACATGGAAAAATGCTAGATCAGATGATGATGTTATGATTGTGAGAAAATCTTTCAAACAAGGGGAGGATATCAATAAAAGAAAAGACAAGATCATACAAGATGATGACATAGAGGTTGAAAATGACAAGAACATTCTTAAACGTTGTATTCAGAAAGGATGAAGCATTTCAAAGGAGAAAGTTCTATCTAGGTCAAAAAGTTGAAAAGATTCAATTTCAGTTCACTACGTTTGTTCATCACTTGTTGAAAGATCAGAAAGCAGAATAAGTTCCAGAGAAAGATAAGTTCATTCACTCAGAAGAGAAGAAAGTTCAGATCAACCAAATCTGACAATGAAGTGTTTGAAAGATCTTCACAAAGTCCTCATTTAATTCAGAAAAACATGTTTGAATGTGATTCACATGTTTAGGGGAGGATTGTTAGGAATTAAATATCAGAAGAATCAAAGCAAGTTTTCACTGAAGGTGATTCGTTTCATACTACTACTTGACTCTGCTGCTGATGACTCTGCTGCTGAATCATACTACTGATTTATTCTGCTGCTGATGACTCTGCTGCTGAATCATACTGCTGCTTGATTCTACTGCTGTTGATTCTGCTGCTGCTATGACTGTGCAACTATGACTCATAACAAACAGCTGTGTAGATAAGACCGACTTATTCAACACTTGCATAAAAAGATAATATCTTAGTTCTAGTCATCAAATTGAACACTCCAAGTGAGTTGTTTATCTTAGATACATGATGTATCTTGTATGACTAAGCTAGAATAGTGATTAGTTATAAGCTAGTTATTTGTTGAGTCATGTAGTTTGTAAAAGATATTTCCTTGGACTATAAAAGGAAAATCTTAGATATGTAGAGAGAATATATATAGAGTGACACAAAAAGAAACATAATATACACAACTCTCATATACAGAAAATAGAAAGAACAAACATAAGATTCAAGGTCTTTGTAACCCTAGTGATAAGCTAAAGATCACTCGTATTATTTTTGAATAATATTGAATCGTTTGGTGTTAACTATTCCATTTCTATAACAATAAACATAAATCTTCTAAGTGTGGTTAAGTAGATTCCGCATACTTAATCATATTCACACAAACATATCTCATACACAAAGAACGAAGGTTTAACCACCTTACCGTGTATCGATCCGAACACCAACATATAGTATTTGCTGTCTACATGTGCTCTCGTTATCAGTCCAAACCAACTGAAAAACACCTCAGTGAGGTCAAGAGAATCCTTCGATACATAAAGGGAACCATTAACTTGGGAATCTGGTATCCGAAGGATTCTGGCTTTGAACTAATTGCTTTTTCAGATGCTGACCATGCAGGATGTTTAGACACACGCAAAAGTACATCTGGTGGATTACAATTTCTCGGAGACAAACTTGTGTCATGGCAATCAAAGAAGCAGGACTGCACATCACTGTCGTCAACAAAATCTGAATATGTAGCCATGTCCGCCTGTTGTGCTCAAGTCATTTGGATGAGATCACAACTTAAGGATTATGGCTACCTATTCAACAAGATTCCCATCTACTGTGATTCCAAAAGCGCAATTGCTATCTCCTGCAACACCGTACATCATTGCAAATCCAAACACATCGATCTCCGATATCACTTCATCAAAGGGCATGTGGAAAAGGGTACAGTTGAACTTTATTTTGTTGGGACTGAGTACCAATTGGCAGACTTACTTACCAAATCCTTAGCACCATCAAGGTTTGCTAGTCTAGTTCACCAAATTGGTATGCGATGTTTGACTCCAGAGGATCTGGAAAAGTTTTTAAAACACAAATGATCGTCAAACATCAAAACTACCTTAAAAAAAAAATAATAAAAAAAATAAAAAAAAAAAGATTTTTGGTCTTTCGTTAAAAAAAATGCAAGTATACACCACTCTTTTCAACACTATTTTTTATAAAAATGTCTCAAGTCCTCAAAAACAAGTGTTGAGGGGGAGGGTATGTAATTTTTAATACTTTTCTAAAATGTTTGCTTAATACTTGCATTTTTTACCAAAAAATATGTTTACGTAACTAATAAAGATGCTATAAAAAGTGTTTCGGGTTACTTTCCTTGACCAAGGTTTCAAATCATTCATAAATCAAAAGACTTCAGTCTAAGGTCAAGGGGGAGTATATTCATCCAAAGATTGTTCTTTGTAAATGCTTTATGGAGTTATGTTTAAGTAAAAGTTAGAAGGGTATCGTATCTTCTCATGTAACTTAGGTTAAGGGACTAATATTGCCAACATGCGAAAGTTATTTTACCCTAGACTTAACCAGTTTGACCAACAGTAACTGCACTTTTCACCAAACACATTTAATACACAACTACTTGATCAAACGGCCACAAATCATCGTGCTAATCCAAGAACTTTACATCTAATCTGTAAGTGGTAACATGTTTTGATCATAATTCTAAACATGGGTTTTTAATTTCATAACAATCCTACGGCTAAATCTTCCTAGATCTCTTAATTTCATTATAGAGTTATGCGTAGAATCTAAGTTTGATTTTAAGTGTGTTGATGAATTTTAGTTAGTGGGATTTGCTCATATGATGCTACTAAACATGTTTGTGAATTCCAATCTCACCCAGAATCATCAATTGAGTGATTTGGATATTAGGGTTCATACGTATAGATTAGGGGTTCTTGATTGTGGATGTTTTGATAATGATTGATGATAGGGATAGCGTGTATTAGTGTTAAGGATCATATCCCAGTAGTTTAATTGCATCATAAACGTGTTAGAATCATTAATCTTTGATCTAGGGTTCTTCGACACTAGCAGTTTTGCTATTAAGATTTCATGGTCAGTTGTTGTTATAATTTGGACCATATGATCCTTAGGATATATATTACACTCGCCCATGTCCAAATCATACCCAGAAACATGTTTGATTAAGCTTGTGATTAGTTGTTCATGCGTGTTTACGCGTTAAGTTGGATTTTGGCATGTTTATGCTTTAAATGTGTGAATTAAGTGTGTTGGGTTAATTATTGATCAGTGGTAATGTTTGTACACTTTCAAGAAACATACAACTCGAATTTCAAAGGTGATTTTTCTGGAAAAAGGCATTTCTACGCACAAAATATTCATCCTACGCGTAAGATTGAATCTTACGCGTAAGATTCGACACGTAGACAAACATTGTCTTGGATAAGACATTGTTTACGCATAAAAGAATAACTTACGCTTAAGTTGTTTCTTACGCGTAAGTCATGATCTTACGCATAAGTTTAAACCTACGCACAAGTTATATCTTACGCTCAAAGTTCAATTCTTTGCCTAAGCTCTAATCTTACGCCTAAGATTTAATCCTACGCGTAAAATTAAGCCTACGCAGAAGTTGAACTTACGCGTAACATATAAAGTTATGCGTAGAAATTAAACCTACGCATAATTTCATTTCCTACGCGTAATATAAGTTATGCGTAGATTTTTCTACTTACGCGTAAACTTGTCAAATTCATGAAATTTTCTAAGTGTTGTAATATTTCCAATGTGTAACCTCTTGTAGTGATGAACTCATGTTGTAACTTAAGTGTTATAAGTTTCTATCATGTGATTAAAACATAAGTTTGTCATATAACAAAAGTTTTTCACACATAAACACCCACTGATCAATCAATAATGTGTTCATAATCTAGTAATTGAATGTCTGAGCTAACAAAGTATAGCATTGCTATGTTTGTGATTGTTTATGATCAAACCAGATGGCAGAACACAATGACATTCCTTATGGACCTGAACCTGAACCCATACGTGCATGGGAAGACACCTTTCCTGAGAACTACTCCAGAAAGATAGGAAAGAACAATCTGAGAGTCAACTTCAACAACATTACATGCAATGAGTCTTCTTGCCTTGTTGCGGTAGATGCTCTTATCTATCACCCGTGCAAAGTTATACTCACCAAATCTGCTGCAGTGGCATGCTTCTACATACATCAGTTTTGGCACACACTCCACTTGGACCTCCTTGAAGAATCCTTTACTTGTATGCTTCACATGAGACAAGTCACGGTCGACAAGGATCTTCTCCGTAGTGTTCTTGGACTTCTCGAACTTGAACCTAATGAAGAATATGACCAAGTTCCCAGTGAAGAAGAATTGATAGAATGGCTGAGAGATATTGGGTATGATGAGTCTGAAGAGGTAATGACTAGGCACTCTAAGGTCAATATCAGATTTCTTCCACAGCCTTGGAGAACTCTCTACATCATCATTGCCAAGTCACTATCTGGCAGAGACACAGGCCATGAACACCCTAAGCTCCAACATCTCAAGCTGTTTTGGGCTATTGCTAATGTCAAGAATGTTGATTATGCCAGCATTATCTGGGAAGACATTGTGTGGCACATACAACACAAGACGACCAATATTCCATTCGTCCGTTTCACCAAGCTTCTCATTGCAAGCTTCCTCCATGAATATGATGACATACCTCAAAGACTGAATGATGAGTTTTAGCACACATACAGGAATGAGGACACACTTAAGGTCATCAAGAGAATGGATACTAGTACAAGGAAACAAGGAAAGAAACTTCCTGATTGCCTTCTGACTAAGAAGGTTCAAGAATGCAATAACTACAAGTACTACCTTCAAGCTCTTGAAGCAGATAAAGTTGGGTTCTTGGACGAAGTTGTTCTACCGTCATACATGCAGAAGAAAGAAAAGAAAGGTAGCAAATCTGGCAGCTCAGAAAGTTCTACCAAGACCAAACCTAAGAAAAAGGGATCACTTAAGATCAGAATTCCTGCAAAGAAACCAACTGTTGAACCTGGGTGGTTTCCCTCACCACAACCTTCTCCAAAACCTGCTGACTCTGAACAAACCGAATCCGACGAAGGTCCTATTTACAGTGAAGCCTATGCCAATATCACCAAGAAAGTCAATCTTGATGAAATTGACGATAAGGATTTGACGTTCGAAGATTGGGATAAGATTATTGACGAATCTGCTGATCATGCTGAATCCCCCGCACATCTCTATCAACGACCACTCACCAAAGCTCAGACGATTTTGGAAGAAGAAAGGATTAGAAGAGAAAAGATGAAGCAACCAGTATCTGCTGAACATGAGACTGAAGGCCTTTCAGTCGAAGAAGAAAATGAAAGGGCTCTCAACCTAGGTCTCCTCCACAGCCGAATTGATACATTCAATGCTGATCTACCTCCACCTCCAGTGTTCTCTCAGACCACCGAAGCTGGCGGATCAAGCAGCATTCCTGAGCCTACCACAGGGATCGCCACAGACTTAGTTGTTTATGACAATCCCTCAGTGTCTCCCACCGACATTGAAATGACTATGGGAGAGGAAGAAGAGGGAGATCCCATGGATACTGATGCTCCAAGGCTTATGACTATGGAAGAAATGGAGCTCAGAGAAAGGGCTCAAGAAGAGGAACTGAAAAGAAAACAAGAAGCTGAAGAGGCCAGGCTTGAAGAGATTGCTCAAGCTAAACTAGAAGAAATAATCAGAATGGAAGGGAGCAGGAAAGCAGAAGAGGCAGCCAAGCTGGCCGAAGAAAAGTTAAAGAAAGAAGAAGAAGCCAGGCTTGCTGAAGAACTAAGGCTTAAAGCCGAAGCTGAAGAACAAAGGTTGAAAGACGAAGCAGTCAAAGTCAAGGAAGTTGAACAACCCGAACCACAGAAAGGAGATGACAAAGACTCTACCACCATCATTGAATCCACACAGTCATCACCTCCTGCATCTGAATCTACACATGACAAATCTATCAAGAAACCAAGCACCAAAGCCTCTGCTGCATCAAAGTTACTCAAGTCAGCTTTCAAAAGAGTACATGAAAAGAAGAGAAGCAGATTGGAAGATCAGGTTGCAACACTTGTAACCCAAGTTGCTGAATTAACGAAGCTGAACTCGAATGTCCAAGAGCTACAAGACAAAGTTGATACTTTCTTAGCTAAAGACGTACAAGAGAACTTGGAAGCCGCTCTAGCAGCTCAAGCACAAGAATACATGGCACAACACTTAGTTGCTGAGTTGAAAGATCTGCTGGCACCCATGAGAGATGAACTCACCAAGTTCGCAGAGCAAGCGGTCAAGAAAGTAATCCGATCAACAACCTTTACTCTTCGTGCCGACAAGTCTACTGCTCCTCTACCAGGACTATCTCTGGATGATTTGGAAGCTCAACTCTTAGAAAAGCTGGCAAACAAGTTCACCTTGACTCCTGAAGAAGCCAAAGTCCTGGAAGCATTAAAAGACAAAATGAACAAAGAAACTTGCAGCACAGAGGCCGATAAACTGAAACGTCAAAGAGACGATGAAGACAGGGATCCGAATTCTCAGGCAAAGAAACAAAAACAAGCCGAAGGACCCTCATCTCAGTTCAAAACACCGGTAATCCCTCCAACAACAACAACTTCCTCACAACAACCGAAGGCATCAGGTTCTGCTCCCAAAGCACACGACCACTTTGAATACACCGGTGGTGACGACATTCCTCAGCCCGATGAAGTTCCAGAACCGTCTCCTAAGAAGAAGAAGAAAGATAAGAAAGGAAAGCATCATCAACCCACACCAGACACCTCATCTAAAGGCACCGAACCTAAGAAACCTAAAACAGTCCTTAGCTGGCTAGATCAAGACAACAGTGCCGAATACTCCTGGTTTGAGAAGATGATCAATTCGCAACCACCACTGGAAGACAATCATGAACCTCAAGATGGTCGAACGGTGGAATATGCTCAAATGATTCAGCAAAGGTTTAAGATGAAAAAGATGAATAAGAAAGAGCTGCGAAGAATCAAGAATGATGCTTTCAATCTTCTGAAAGATAGGTCTGCTAACTCAATCGAGCTTGAATACCATCTGGAAAATATTGCTCGAGCGATGTCAAGCAATATTGACTGGATCAATCCTGAATCATATGTCGATCCGGTCACAAAGAAAACCGCACCTTACATTACTGACTGGTCCAAACCACTACCGATGATTGGGAAGCCTAAGGAACCAAAGATCCCATACAAGTTCTTCTACAACACAGACTTGGAATTTCTTAAACTTGGCAGCAAGATTGAGAAGAAGTATGTTACCTCACTCGCCTTTCTCCCTGCAGCTCGATATCTCAACAATGCCATCGAAGAAGAAGCTTCAGCATTATTCGTTGACAAAATTGTTGAATATGACCGGAATGCTCTTTACGGCATACATCATTGGCCAAACAACCGGGCACAGTACTATCGAAGCAGCAGACTTAATCAGATGATGGGTGATGTAGCAAGTGATCTGAAGATAGTCTCCATTCAATTCATCTCGACTGTCACTTTCTTTGGGTACCCCTTCCTCAGCAAAATCACACTTAAAAGACTTGATGAAAAGGAGTACGATATTTCCGAGTCTGACTTTCCACGACTACGTCTCAACGACATCGAAGATATGTACCTACTCAAAGTTCAAGGAAAACTCTATGGCTTGCCTAAAGAGATGCAGCTTGCCTTTATCCAAGCTCTTCTAATCTTCATCAGGCAGATTGTCATAAGAGAAAGAGTTGAAGATCTTCAGTTAGGAGTAGAAAGTTATCAGAAGAAGCTCAATCTCACCAAACCAAACCTGTTTGACATCCCCGACCTTCAACATCTACCTCAATACTCCCTGATCAGACGTCCATTTGGGTTCACCTACCGCAGTATTAACGGTCGCAACTGCTTTATGGGTTATGAATAGATTCATAATTTCTGTGATGAAACCCGGAAGTTCGTTAGAGATGGGATCAAAGGTAGAATCAATGACATAGAACTGGGGAAATCCAAAAGGTGGAACACCAATGAAGCCAGGGATGCTCGCAGATTCATCTTAAGGATTGAGAACAGATTGAAGCGCAGGGATCAGTTTCGAAGGTTGGAAAGTTATGTGGGAGGCAGACAGAAGTTTCCGGTGTTGACATTTCAGAGACCTGATTGGTAGTAAAATTGTAAGAATTTGATTTGATTTGTCAATAATTTACTTCATAATGGCTTGTGCACGCATTACAGTGCACAACCCGAACTTGTAAAGAAAGGACCCTGAGGTACGCATCAGTGCCTCAATCCTAAACATAAGGAGCGAAGGCTTCTTACTTTTGAGTAGAATTAATCATACATTTATGATTTTTCATAATTCTGCTCAAAAGGACAAGTATTTCACCTCAATAAGACCTAATCACTTGTTGAGGGGGAGCACTTGTCAAAAACAAAATACTTTGCTCTAAATCAAAAGTTCTTGGTGAATCTCCCCGTAAGACTCAAAAGGCATATTTTAATCTAAAAGTTTGTCAAAAACATCATTTTATATGCTATTTTTGAGGGGGAGAAAATGTAAAAGTGATTAAAATATACGAAGTAAAAGCTCAAAAGGTGTATCATGTGCGAGCTAGACTCAGTATTAACCTAGGAATTGACGAGACAAAAAACGTCAGTAATATCGAAAGGACTTATCCTCGACGGGTAATAACATCAAGTTAGTTATTAGAGCTAGTTGTCACCTAAAAGCTGACAATGTATCTCTTTAACTAGCCACGTAAGCGTGTCTCGAAAAGGATATGTCCTAGTAGAAATGTACCGTCTCGAGAAACTTTCTGTGAACTTGATCAGGCCGGGTAATAACTTCAAGCTAGTTTAACTAGTGATGTAAGCGTGTCTCGAATCGGTCTTGTTCACGGAAAGTGGATCAATTCAAAAGTGCTTGCTCCTCCCACATGTGTAAATTTATTAAATACTTATGAGCACATGTGCAGGGGGAGCCCTTCAAAAGTGTACTGATGCGTGGGAATCACACCTTGCTTTACCTCTCGAGGGATCTCGAGAAGCTTACAACCCCCACCAGGCAGTGTACCTGATTGTTGTAGTATAGTATAGTGACAAGTACCGGGGGATTGATCGTTCAGCTTAGGAATAGTGTCGCTAGGATTAGAAAACCTAATTAATAGTTCTAGAGGTGAAAGATGATTATTTTTGTATTTTTATATTTTTATGAAAGCAAGAAAAATCTCGGGTTTTGAAGGAGTGGGCGGAATTAGTTGCTAATCAACTAACCCAAAACTAAGATGCAATCAAAATAAAATAATATAAATGAAAATAAACTAATTATACTAAAGTTGTGAGCAGTAATTGGAGAAATTGTGTTTACTTACACTTCACTACTCCCTAGATATCTTTTACCTGTTAATTACTTGTTACACTTGTATGGATGACGGATTGTATTCCTTAATACCATTCGTGGGGTGGCATACATAACTCCCCAACTCTATGAGCTCTTATCTCCACCTACACCATGACCCAGCACAACTATAGGGATTGTAAACAGTGGCTCATGCATTAAATACAACCAATAAAGACCTAGTACGCCTCGGTTCATGTTTCTTAAGACGTTCAAGCATGTTACCATTTGGAGATCTGCCAGTTTTCTTAAGCCTAACATATAAATCATTCATCCAAAACAAGAATAGGCAAGTAATCAACACATAATCAACATCTAGGTTTCATTAGATCTAAGCAAACACAAAAGAGATCTAGCCTAGCATAGTAGAATTGAGACAAGAACAAGATATAAACAACCAACACATAGACATATTGATTGAATTGAAAGTACACTTATCTCAATTACAATACAAGGTCTCAAGGGTTTGGAACCCTTGAAAAACCTGTAAAAGAGGCACCAAAATCGTCTTTAGGGTTTCACCAAAACTTCTCCTTCTTTTAATGAAAAAACTAGAAAACTATATATAGGAAAAACAGGCTGACGGCGTCAAGAGTTACTTGTGACGCCGTCACCTCGCCGCCATATACTTCCTCGGACGGCCTTGATCCACTTATGACGGCCTATGTGACGCCGTCATCAACCACGGTATTTTATTCTTGCCAATTTGACGCCGTCATGAAGCCTTCTGACGCCGTCACCACCTACGGTGTTTAATTCCTCATGTCTGACGCCGTCAAGATGGTGGTCTTGACGCCGTCACCTTGTATCTTCAGCATGGAAATTTGGTACTTTGCCGTTTTCTTCACTTTTATGCTCCAAAAACGTCCAAAATGGCTTCTTTTCCAGAATTCACTCTCCAAACACCTAAAATCACAAAAGGAACGATTTAGGGCAATATTTCCAAAAACGTCCAATTTGGGTGGAAAATTTTTCTGAATATACGGTTATGTGCTAGTCATACAACCTCCTATCCATGAGACGCTTGCTATGGCTAAAGTTTCACTCCTAAATGTTGTAAAAAAATTTAAATTTGGCGCTAAAATTACACTAACAAGTATTTCTCATAGTTTTATTACTCATCTACTATCAAACAAAACAAAGTCAAGCGAAAGTGCATATGTAAGGTATCATCTTTTTACCCTCCCCTTACACTTAAGATGAACATTGTCCCCAATGTTCAAGTAAAGAATGTAAAAGTTAGAAATTAAAGAGAATGAAATCAAATACTCCCCTGATTCGCTCGGTATGGATTATAGGTTGGCCAGGTTAAATCTTCCTCCAAGAAAACGAACAATCAAAGCTTCCCTTCCAGAATATAAATCATCCTCTTGTCACAAATAACCTGTAAATCCTGACAACAATAGACAAGGCAACCTCGCGTAAAATCGGCGGCATCCTATATAAGTTACTAAATCCTAGAAAACAAAGTAAGATATAATGCTTATGGAATGAAGTTTGCAGATTTCCTGGAGATTATAAAACTTAATAATTCACAAAAACCATAAGACTCCGTTAGAAAAACAAAACCGGTAAAATTTCTAGATTTTAACTCCTGACGCCGTCAAGAGCAATACCCTGACGCCGTCAGAATGGACCTGCAGAAATTCTTATGTTAAGTTTCCGGAAAATTTCTGGAAAAACTTTGTCCTACTTCCTGGAAAATCCTGCAAAACTTCATTATGACTCAATACAAGCATTTGACTCTAACAAATACGAATATACATGTTCATTAAATATTGTGGAGAATCATGATTCGTTTGTTTCTTAAAAACATATTTGGGGTTTCCCCTTACACTTATCTTTTGCAAAAATACCTTTAGGTTAAAGTTAAGACTAGGCTAAACAACATAGTAAAGTATTTTCACGTTTTATCTTAGAAGCATGATCAACCAACAATAAAAACAAAGCATGCATACGGAAGCAAATAACAATCAATCAAATAAAAATCACACAAAACATGGGTTTCCTCCCAAGAAGCGCTTTTCTTTATTTACGAGTCTTGTAGCTAGACTCAAAGTCATGGGTTACTACGTGATTCGGGTGAGTTCCTCATTGAGGACATCTTTGGGATCGAACTTAGGTTTCAACTTTCTATCGGTTTCCTTAGTGTGGTATGACCTTTCAAACTTTTCTCCATCCGGATCATACAAAGTCATTCTCATGTGCCATGATCCGTCTCCTTCTTTAGGTGGCTTGTCCCACCTCCATTTATACTTATCTCCATCTCTTTTCCATTTATTCAACTCTATATTAATAGGCATTACACTCAAGAACTCAATCATCTTTCTAAAGACTAACGGGTCCTCAAAGGGATCTAGCTCCTCATCTCTAGCTATGAGTTGTTCTACCGAATGTGTCTTCTCAATGAAATCCTTTTCTAGATAAAATGGGCATTGAGGTCCTATGAAGTTCCTTTCTATCCAAGGTCCATATCTAGATGGTCTCCTATTCATCTCTACCCAATGCGGTGTTGGTTCATCATCACAATCATAACTATGCTTCTTAACATCATACACCGACCAAGTATCGCCTTCTCCTACCGCTATCTTGGATTCCTTGCAATCTATCATGGCACTAGCGGTTGCTAAAAATCCTCTTCCTACCAATAATGGGCATGTAGTGTCACTAACCATGTCTAGGACGTGAAAATCCGCTAATATAGTTAACCTTCCTACGTGAACAACTACATCCTTAATCATTCCAACCGGGTGGGCAATACTTCCATCCGCTAGCCCTATCAATACCTCCGTTTCCTCTAACTTTCCTAGCTTAAGAGCGGTGAATAAGGATAAGGGAATCAAGTTGAGGCTTGACCCTAAATCGGCTAGTGTGTCGAAAGCTTCGGATCTTCCTATCTTACAAGGCAAAACAAATATACCCGGATCATCGAGCTTTTTAGGTAACTTGTTTTAAACGAAGGCGGTCCTATTTTTACCTAGCTTACACTTCTCATATTTTTCTAGGAGGACACTATAGTAAGGAGCACGCGCTAAGACATCAATGACGGGGCGTTCAAGGTGAAGTTCTTTGAATTCATCGTCAAGGTCTTGCGTGAGAGGTGTTTCAACTATGCTTTTGACCGGCTCTATAGTGGGTGTTTTATTTGACTGGTCCTTTTGGGGAACTTGGTTTTGTTTGAAACACGTGCTCGTCGATTTAACCGAGTAGTATTGTGGACACGAAGTGGGTGACGAAACTGAAGATATGGCATTAACGTTTAGTTTCGGATTCTTGATTGTGTCGCTTGGGAGTGCTCCCATTTCTCGGTCATTGAGAACTTTCAACAATGCGTCAATTCTATTGGTCATCTCGCTTTGATTTTGTTTGAAATCGGCTTCAAACTTAGCTATGCGGGCTTCTTGAGATGCCATGAACTTTGACATCAATCCTTCAAGATTGTTGGTACTACCATAGTTGTTAGAAGGATTGTTGTTGAAGGTACGGTTGGATGGTGGACCGTTTGATTGGTAACGATTAGGCGGATTGGAAGAATTTGGTTGATTTTGTTTCCACCTAAGGTTTGGGTGATTTTTCCATGAGGAGTTGTATGAATCACCGTATGTGTTTGGCTCGGGCTTGAAAGTGTACCACTTATCTCCCGCTTCGTCGGTACGCGTGGATGCGTAGTCCGCAAAAGCTGTTCCGGGGAGTTCCACACAATCACGAGTGTCATGGGGACCACTACATAATTCGCATGAAGAAGTGATTTTGTTCACTTGGCTTGAATGCTTCGGAGCTTCGTAAGATTTCATGAGAAACTTGACTTGGTCCTCAAGTTCCATGATCCTATGGTCGGGAGTGCTTGAATTATTCGAAGGCAAAGATATTGCCTTGACCGTTTGTTCAAATCACGGGGATCATTCCAACTTTCGTTGTCATAGAGAGCAAGATCTTCTATGAGTTCCCATGATTGTTCCGCACTAAGATCACGTAGCTTACCACCGGCCGATTGGTCAATGGTTCGCCTCGTGGAGATGTCGATATGGTCATAGAAGATTTGGACTTGGAGCCAAATATCTATGCCATGATGAGGGACTTTTTGGAGTAAGTCCTTGAAACGAGTCCATGCTTCATAAAGAGATTCATTTTGACGTTGTTGGAACATCAAGATGTCATTCCTAAGTTTAGTAGTTCTCCCCGGTGGGAAAAATTGAGCAAGGAAACGAGTGGTGAGATCATCCCATGTGGTGATGGATCCCGCGGGTAAACGCTCAAGCCATTGACTAGCTTGATCCCGTAGAGAGAATTGGAATAGGCGTAAACGGGTAGTCTCTCTAGTTTCAACACCTAGGTCTATGGAATCTACGATTTTGAGGAAATCCTTAAGGTGTTGGTTTGGATCTTCGGAACGAAGTCCATGGAATGCACATCCGCTTTGCACCAACCGGATGGTGTCGGATCGCAAGGGGGTCACATTGTCTCCGGTGAGCTCAATGGTGTTTCGGTAGCCTTGGTGGCTAGGTCGGGAATACTCTCCTAAGGTTTGGGGCCTAAGGGGTTCTAATGGTGGGTTTTGTTGTGGTGGGATGATGGGTTCAAAGATGTTACCACCTTCCATGATGTCGGATGGTAAAGAGTTACGAACAAAGGCACGAAGAAATAAGATAGACTAAAGAAGACCTAAAAATAAAAATAAAAATCTTACTAGAAAGGAATCTAGCAAGTAGACCTAATAAAAAGAAATCCTAACCTAGACAATAACTATTCCCCGGGCTGCGGCGCCAAAAACTTGATGTGTGGGAATCGCACCTTGCTTTACCTCTCGAGGGATCTCGAGAAGCATACAACCCCCACCAGGCAGTGTACCTGATCGTTGTAGTATAGTATAGTGACAAGTACCGGGGGATTGATCGTTCAGCTTAGGAATAGTGTCGCTAGGATTAGAAAACCTAATTAATAGTTCTAGAGGTGAAAGATGATTATTTTTGTATTTTTATATTTTTATGAAAGCAAGAAAAATCTCGGGTTTTAAAGGAGTGGGCGGAATTAGTTGCTAATCAACTAACCCAAAACTAAGATGCAATCAAAATAAAATAATAAAAATGAAAATAAACTAATTATACTAAAGTTGTGAGCAGTAATTGGAGAAATTGTGTTTACTTAGACTTCACTACTCCCTAGATATCTTTTACATGTTAATTACTTGTTACACTTGTATGGATGACGGATTGTATTCCTTAATACCATTCGTGGGGTGGCATACATAACTCCCCAACTCTATGAGCTCTTATCTCCTCCTACACCATGACCCAGCACAACTATAGGGATTGTAAACAGTGGCTCATGCATTAAATACAACCAATAAAGACCTAGTACGCCTCGGTTCATGTTTCTTAAGACGTTCAAGCATGTTACCATTTGGAGATCTGCCAGTTTTCTTAAGCCTAACATATAAATCATTCATCCAAGATGTCACAACTCACCATTTCACGTCATATACCATTTCAGGTCATTTTTCCAAACTTCGACTTTTTACTATTCATAAATCACTATTCATCAAAACACTATTCATCGTTTTACTATTCATCGTTTTCGAGGTCAGTTTGATGTTCTGAGAAACTTTTTGGAAAATTACTATTCACCGAACACTATTCATTTCTGGAAAAGTTTTCACCATTCGCTTGCATTATTCAATTCATCGTAAATTTAGTTTACGGGTATTCAAATTCGCGTAACCGGATTGGTTTAGGTGCGAATTCATTTCATTAGTGTTGAGTACACTGCATACGGACTGGGGATAGTCTGCATATCATCATAACAGCATTTTCATGTTATACCACTCTTAGGATTTTCAAATTTCCATATTCAGTACATTTAACGTTTTTACGTATACGTAATTATAATAAACGTTAACACTCGGTTTATACACGACGAATATATCTAAATATTCCCACGATGGTCCCGACATATTTTTATATCCATTTTAACATCATAAAAGTTATAACATTCAGTTACCCAGTATTTTGGAAATTTATTTTATTTTTAACGTACGCGTATGAATATAACGACGGTTTTCGTTAAAACTAAACATTAATCACCCGATCACTCAGTAAATGTACCCAACATATTTTTAATATGTTTTTAACATTATTATAACTAATTTCATCCCGGTATACTACGTGAACATTTATTTCTAATAAAACCGATACCCGATCGTAACTAAAAACGTTAACTAGTGCAAATTTCTTTCAAGGTTTCTAAATAATTCCTAAGTACCCTAACCCCCCCCCTTCACCCCTTTGTAAAACCAGCCATGTGCCCCATATTTTAACCCTTGGCATTTATTTTCCTAAGTATAATACTAATAAACACTAAAAACACTTAACTTTACTAAATTAGAAATCATAATTCACACTTTTCATCCAAGATCAAGTTCATCATTTTTCTTGCTCTCTTCTCCAAACCCACGACTCAAACCAAACACCATGATCAAGTGATCATTTTTCTTGAAGTAAAACACAAAAGTTATTCATTTTACAAGTCTAATCAAGATACAAGTAACAAAAACACAAGAACTTCAAGCATAATCATCCAATAATCATCTCTTTTGGTCAAGTAAGTTTTCATCTTTATTTTTTCATGAATCATCCTATTATTACATGTATTACATAAGAATCATGCTAAAAACCATGTATAAGTAGCTATACTATACTTTATTTTTGCTAAATTGAAACATACAAACCCTAACTTTCTTGTTATGAATCCCCTAGCTCTAATAACTTGGTTAGGAGTCCATGGCACCCTAAGAAGGTGTATGGTAGGATTAGATTAGTCATGTGGTGATTTCAAGAGGATTGGTGATGGTAGAAATTGGTTTTTAACCTTGGAAACATGATTTGGAACCTATTTTAGACATGCTGTCCCGTTTTGTAAAAATCTGGAAAATCAGTAAACACCAAGGAAACTTTGGCAAAATTTTTAGAAAATACTTTCAAAAACGAATCCGTAGGCGAAAGAACGGATTAAAAAGAGTCTATAACGAAGGAGTTATGATTTTTGCAAGATTGTTGACGAAAAGTATTTTCTGGAAATTTAGTTGCTGTTGGACGTTTTTCATGGTACAAAAAGAGGCTTTAAACGTAACCCGGAGGAGCCGAGCTTTCCAAAATATATTACTACATACTAAGACGAAACCGTGGATATAAAGAACAAGTAAAACGGACAAGTAACGACAAAGATATACTCGTTTGAATATCGGCTAAAACCCTTTATTAATTGACAGCTTTTATATATTTTGGCGCAAAAACTACGAAGTGCATTTTCAAGCTAAACATAATATCAAGTACCGAGCTTTATAACTAACGTAGTACTAGTTATTATGAGTATGTTTTCATCATTTCAAAGTTTACAACCCGAGTATTTCAACGCTTACATGAGAACTTACGTTATATATATATAAGTATATATATTATAACAAGCCATTTATATTTTCTAATAGCAATATTTTCCAAAGTTTTGGATTATATATTTTTGACAATACAAGTGTTTTCCTAAAGAGTAGAGTGGTATAGAAACATGAGCATGGTCATTCATAAACATCATTTGGTGATCTTAACGAGATCATGCATCATTCATTATAGGTTGCAGCAGTTAACCGATCATTGTTGTTCACTTCATTTCATATCAGTATCATCAGTTGAGGTGAGTATTCATAGCCCCGTATACATTTTTATTGTTTTCAAATCCCACGGGGGAGAATACATTGCACCATTTTAGTACGAGCCCAAGTATCAAAACCTATGTACATAGCTTAAGTAGCTTCTCTGCCATGTGATAAGTCCCCTGTAACATCATGAACCGTTAATTTACCGTTAAGCGAGAGTGAGTGGATAGATCTATCGAGGGTGACGCCTCCATCCGTGGTAGTGGATACCAACAGTAAGCGGATGCATGTCATGTCTTTTACATTTGAGTGTTTGGCAGAACATTCGGGAGGGGCATAGAATTTCATCAGTCATAGCTTCGGTGTCATGAGCTTAAGGCTATTGTACTATATTTTTACGTGACTTTTGTCATGCACTTATACTTGTGGTGGCCGTACAAACATGTTATTTCATAAACCTATGATTATTCACCAACATTCGTGTTGACCGTTTTTGCAATGTATTTTCAGGTAACTAAGGCATCATCATCATATTACATGCATGGAGTCATTAGGGTGTGCCAGGGATGATGCACTACATTTTGGATTTTCATGCACTTGTGTAAATTATCGTTTGACATTTTCAGAACTTGTTTTCTGTAAACGTTTCAACAGTTGGGGACCTATGTTTTGTAGCACTTGATGCTTTTCAATAAATCAAACGATATGTATTTTCCAAACGACACTTTAGGTCGTTCAATATTTCCTTGTTGTGGTGCTATGACAGTTACACCCTCAGGCATTCCATTCCGCTGCAAGTCAGGTAAATTGGGGGTGTGACAGATTGGTACCAGAGCTAAGGTTATAGAGAACTAGGATGTATCATTGACCCTAGACTATAACCACATTATCATAGCATCTCATCATTTCATCATAAGTGCATGTTCATTGTTTATAGTGATTTCATTACGAGTTATTTATTTTATTTCACCTTGATTATCACAGAACCATGTCTGCAAACCCAAATGTTGTTATACTGTACACCATCTCAGACTCCGATATTGAAGGCTCTATGTCTTCTACAGCCCGTTCACCACCACCTATTGAAGACTATATGTCTTCTACTGTCCGTTCACCACCACCTAGCCCTATTGTACCTGAGTTGCCACTTTTGGCATCAGATGATGACACAGAACCTTTTGAGGATGAGGAGACGGCTCCTACTCCTTATGTTGCCCCTATTGCACCACCCGAGATTACCTGTACACCCACTGATACATTATCCCCTGCTACCACTAGTCCACCAGAACCTAGACTTATGTTTCGTAGGGAGAAAACTATCCAGGTTGCTAGTAAGAGAGTTCGTTACCCTACATCTACTTATAGGAACCTACCTAGTCCTACTGTGCCTACACCACCACCAGCCATACCTACTGCTACCCTTATATCCACCTCACTTTTGCCGCTCAGGAAGCGCGCAAGGTTTACCACTCCAGATTCACCTACCACTACAGAGTCAGAGTCAGCAGAACCACCACCAGTGTACCAAGTAGGGGAGTGTTCGAGAGCAGCAGCAGCTAGGGAGCCTACTGTTGCTAGGGAGTCTACAGTTGCTAGTGAGCCTACTGTGGCTAGTGAGCCTACTGTTGTTAGGGAGCCTGCAGATGTTACATTGGAGGGCCAGCTAGGGGCTCATCAGGATCAGATTGATAGTTTAGACTATAGGGTTGATGTGGATATCATTCCTCGACTAGAGGCGGCTGAGAAGCAGATCGAGGGTTTACTGTTAGGTGAGAGTTCTAGAGCGGCTGCGGCTAGTAGCCCTACAGCTGTCACATTAGAGGATCAGTTGGGTGCTCAGCAGGAGCAAGTAGATAGGTTGGAGTATAGAGTTGATGAGATCATTACTACTCGACTTGAGGCTGTCGAGGAGCAGATTGAGGAGTTGGCAGTGCTTCGTGAGAGGTTGACAGTGATGGAGAGCAGGGATGTTTCTACTCAGTTACGAGTTCAGCATCTGGAGGAGATCGTGGTTGCGATGGATCGTGAGATTCGCCGCTTGAGGGGAGAGCCTGGAGCATCTGGAGCTCCTGGACCATCTAGAGCACCTTGAGGGGCATAGACATAGACTAGTATTATATTAGCTTTTACTATTTCCTAGTCCCGAGGTGTGGGACGTAGTTCAAGAACTTGTAGTCTTTTGTTGTTGTACAAACAAATATATATCAAGTGCGACTCTACTATGTTGGAAATGTTGTGCTATATATATATATCGGTCCATGTAGGCCGAAATTTTCATGTATTATTTTCAGGTGTTGTGATTATAATTATGA